>VWZU01010323.1:940463-1131323 GCA_013397095.1 Sterrhoptilus dennistouni
GGCGGGGCGGGGGAGCGGCGGCCGGGGCACCCCGCCTCCGGGGCGCTGAGGAGCGCGGGCAGCAGGGCCGGGGAGCAGGAGGAGCAGGAGGGCAGCGCCATGACTCATTTGCAGGCAGGTCTCTCCCCGGAGACTCTGGAGAAAGCCCGGCTGGAGCTGAACGAGAACCCCGACACCTTGCACCAGGACATCCAGGAGGTGCGGGACATGGTCATCACCCGGCCGGACATCGGCTTCCTCCGCACCGACGATGCCTTCATCCTGCGCTTTCTGCGGGCCAGGAAGTTTCAGCACTTCGAGGCGTTTCGCCTCCTGGCCCAGTACTTTGAATATCGCCAGCAGAACCTGGACATGTTTAAGAGCTTCAAGGCCACAGACCCGGGCATCAAGCAGGCGCTGAAGGATGGTTTCCCCGGCGGGCTGGCCAACCTGGACCACTACGGCAGGAAGATCCTCGTCCTTTTTGCTGCCAACTGGGACCAGAGCAGGTAAAAGCAGAGCCGCTCACCCACCTCGACCCATCCTCCCCCCGGGCAATGTGTGGGAAAGCCGTGCCAGAGCAGAGGGAGAGAGGGTGGGCAACAGGGACACACCCGGCGCTGCCCGCAGGGGGCTGGGCAGCAGCCTGGAAGGCACAGGGAGAGAATAAAGAAGAAATACGTTTTGTGGCTTAAGGCCCTTTCAACCAACTCATCCTTTGGGGTGTGAATTTTGGGAGGCAGGTAGGCACTGCTGGGGTGCTCTTCTCAACTATCTGCTGGGAGGTTTACACCCTTCTGCCTGCCCTGAGCCCAAGTGAGCTGGCACGTAGATGATGTGCTTATCCCCCAGACAAAGGCTGGCTGCACTCTCGGCTGCTCTTTCTGCCTCAGCACACACAGAGCTGCTCAGGTGCCGTGGGAGAAAGTGGGAGATGCTGTGTGTAGAACAGGAGTATCCATCATGGCTTTTGGGCTGAAAAGTTTGCATGTGCAGGAAGCTGAGGCTCTGAATCCTTTCCCTCAGCTGAAGAAAGCTCTTCCTGAGCCACCTGGAAATGCCAGGATGGAAGTTTCTGTAACCACTTCTTCTTCCACTCCTGCTGCTCCAAATGTCAATTCTCTGCATAATAAGATCCAAGTACACAAAGCTTTGATAGCAAATTGAAGTCTCTAGAACAGTTTCTGATCTTTTTTGGGGGGATTACTCTAGCCTGAAGATGATTTAGTAGGGTGACCCAAGACCTGTCTCCCATCAAGGCCCTTTTTAGCAATTGGCTTGATATTATGTGACACTATTTGTTTATTCTAAATACATTGTGAGGGTGTCACACTAATTTTCTCCTGCAGTTTAAAAGTTATATCCACAAAAATAACTTGATTTCAGTACATTTAAACTCTCTAAAACCTGCTTCTATGGGCGCTGCATTGTTTTCTTTGGCTCCCAACCTGAGTGCAGGTTTGGGATCTGAATCACTTTCTAAGCGAGAAAACTTAAAATCTTGTAAGTTGCCATCCTTATTGCAGTCAACATAGTGCTGAGTGCTCAGTTCAGACATCCTCAGCTCAGCTACTTTGAAACTTTGGGGGGACTCAAACAACTGTCAGTGTGGATAGAAAGGACAAGACCTGGGGGAGAGGCATGCTTAAGTTTGCCCTTTAGGTGTTTGTTTTGCTGTCCTCTTGCAGGCTGTGTGGATTGCTGGATTGCCATCGCAGGGAGCGTTCCCACCGCTCCCTGCCCTGATTGGTGTTACAGCTATGGACAGGTCTCTGTCCAGAGGGATGCTGGCCCACCTTGGCTTTCCTCTCCTCCAGACATGGCAGCCACACCCACACTGTTTATGGCAGAAGTTTCCTGTCCCTTGCTGACCCATGAATCAAGTCTAGGGACTAGGAGAAAGCTGTCTAGCAGAAATCCAAACTACCCACAGCCAGGGTAATGATTAGAAAGGGTGGATGAATAGATGCAGAGCTGGGGCCAGCGTCCTTTTTCTTAGTTTGCTTTTCTAGCAGATGGAGCATAAAAGCTGAGTGAAGAGCAGTGGTGATGAGGCTAAGGACTTGCTGAGTGTGCTTCCTTTCCCAGATAAGGACCGACCTTGTTTCCAACACAAGGATCAGGTTAGCGTTTAGTTTTAAAAACAACTCCACAAACTCTTAACAATCCCTGAAGGAAGAATTAGCAAAGAAATAGATGTTTAGGACTTTTATTAAGCTGTATGTCTAAGATTAAGAAGTTCCCTTGTTAAAGGTAGCATGATCTGCTGTATACTATTGTTTCTTATTAATGAAAAAATCCTAGAGCTTTTTGTGACACTTGTCATATTACTTGATTTGATCTTAGTCAAAAGAATACCAAGAATTCAAGTGCAGAGATAAAGCAGAATTTAAAAAAATATTTGCCATCTAGAAAGGATAGGTTTATTTTCTTCTTGATGTCAGATATGCTGATATTTAAAGTACATGAGCTCAGCTGACACAACAATAAATTTAATGTGTTTTTTTCCATGAATTCCTAATATCATACCATATTAATTGGTACGATTAATATTATTTATGCTATGACAGCAAAGTGGCTGGGGTACACTGGAGTACTTAATGGACGTGTTTGCAATTGGGTGCCTACTGCTTTTGAGCACTGCACGCTCACAGCACGCCTCTCCTCCAGAGCAAGGGATTTGTTTTCACACAGACCACTCAGACAAAGCAGAGAGAGCTGAAGCCCAGCTGCGGGGAGTGGCTTGCTCCAAGGCACATGACAAGTCAGTGACACATCTGGGAATGGAGCTAGGTCACTTTCTTTTCTAATTAATTTAGTGCCTTCCATTATCTGATGCTCAGTGGCTGAACCTGGGGAGCATTGTGGAACTTACACCTGGGCTGCTATGCAGTATGTCTCAAGCTGCTTATTCCTTAACTGACTTGAGATCCTGCAGTACATAACCCAGGGTTTCCTCTTAAAGCAACAATAGGAGGATTACTTATTGGAGTCTGTCTTGTTATGCCCTCTTTGTGTGCTTCATAAACTAAGTTAATAGAGCACAGCAAGCCTCCACATTTATTATATTTGTGCAGCTTATTATGGCCAGGATATAACAATTAGAAATAAAAAGTTCCAATTTGTTATTTAAATGAATAGCAGACATACTAGAGATGATTTATATAGCTCGTCAGCCTATGATTTACATAGTTCCAATTAAAAAGAAAAGTGTGGGAGGCAAAAAAAATTCCTGTGGTAAAACAAGCCTGTGTACTAGATGTTAAATCATTAAATTAAAGCAGGGCCTGAAAACTGTACCAGATGTCCTGCCATCTGAACAACCCAATCAGACATGTATTTAAAACAAACAAACAAAAAAAGGAAAGGTGAAAGGTAACACGCTCAGTAGCCCAGCAGTTTTTCAATAGGATCCAGCCCAACTCTCCACCCTGTCTGTAGAATGGGTAAAATGAAGGTCAGTGGCTTTCCTGCCAGGAAGCTGGATAGCACTCAGAGAGGGATCAACCTTCCCTATTAGCTTCCAGATTGTTGGTTCTTAACTACATTTGGCTTGTAGGTGTCTGTGTGCATTTGAAGACTCCCTTTTCTTCATGGGTCCAGCTGGTGAAGTTTTTTTCAGTTAATAGAGCAATTAACTTCAGCTCTCAGCTGCAAGGGATCTGTTATCATGCATGATCTTCTGTGTGCCTCCTGGCACCTGGACACACATTCTGCAGGAATATCAGTCCATTTTGATGCTGTGTGTTTGAAACCTTTCTGGTATTAATCATCTCAGGTTTTTCCCTAGAAAGTTCATTTAAAAAGTGCAATGATACCTAGTTCTGTTGGTGTCACAGTGACCCAGTCAGCTCACACCATCCTCAGTGAATATGGAAATCTCCTGCACTCATTTGCTGCTGCTTCTGCTGTTGCATCACACAGTTTACAGCAAGGCAAAGACAGCCCACGGATTTGCTTTCAAAACCAGCCTTTCACGTGCACAAGTGCTAGAAACTTTCTTTTCCTCCTGTTAATTGAAAATTTAACTTCTGTAGCTGTGAGGAGGCTGGTCTGCTCCTCAGCTCACAATAAACAACAGGCAAGATGGCAAGGTATTTTTCAAGCTCTGATGGAGGCAGTAAGACAAAATAAATAGCAGTGCTAATAGTAGTAACATATTAACAGCAAAAAAAAATTGTTTAGTAGAGTCAGTTTTTGTTTGGAAGTTGTATCTTCCAAATGATAACTATTAACTAGTGTAAACACTGTAATTTTTTCTACAGTTCCTCCTGCTGACTGATGCTGTTATATTGTTTCCTAGTTTTCCCTCCCTATCTGCCTATCATCACCTGTATTTAGACTGTAAGGGTTTTGGCTAGGGAGCTTTTTGATCAATGTAAAATTTAAATCAGCTGAATCTTCATCTGTGGCTGTGACTGTTAGACACTGGGCTAATATATCACCTAATGAATGGTATTAAATATAAATCTAAAAGCTAATCTGGTAAAATATTTGAAACAATTTCTATTTTTTCTATGCATTTTTTGTAACAGTGGTGGTGGTTTTTGTTTTTGGAATAAGGTATCCCCAGGGCATGCTGCCACTATTTAAGCAGAATACCCATAAGAGGACTTTCAATCCCCTATCTTTTCAGTATTTAAATCTGTACCCAGACTGACAAACCAAGGAGATATGAGGCATCATTTCAAAGTTCTCCCTTGTGTATCTTGAGGGCTCTTTTGGTGAAATTCTAAAAATATTGAGCCAGAACAGTATCTTAGAGATGGGATGATGGCTCAGGGACTTGACTAACTTTCTCTTTTAAATCACAGTGGCACAAGAGCCCATTTGACAGAAGCCTGTTCTTGTCCAAATGATGAGGAGCTTAAAATACAGACTGTGTATACTTTATGCGGTTCAGACCTTCAAGAGACATATGGCTCAAATTCAAGCAAAGGAGACTTACCATTTATCTCTTCTAGTTCACATCCTGAGAGGCAGATTCATGCCATTTAGTCCTAATTCTCAAAATGGCTTCAAATTTCTTTCTTTTAGGGAGGAGGTGACAAATAGCCATAGAGATAGGGCAACTCTGCTAAATGAGATTATCTGTTATTCAGGGCAAAAGTGAATTGACTAGAACCAGAATCTGGTTAAACAGATGATATGGTTGATGCCACTCATCATCAAGAGCATAAAGTATTGAAAACAGCTGACACAGCTGAGTTTGACATGAGAACTCCGTACCCTGTATTCTCCCTGTCTCTTCTCTTTATGTTGGCCTGGTGGAGTTCACAGTGGATGCATACAAGAGGATGCTTAAACCGCATAACTTAGGTTGTAAAGGTGAAAGGTCCTGATGAGGTATTACCAAGAGTTGATACCTATGTCTGCCAGACTGTTTTCCTTAGAAATCCTTGGAAATATGTTGAATCTGTTCATGTCCCCCCTAAAAAAAAACTCATATAACTTTCTTTTTTGTAAAGGGGAAATTGCTGCCACTGTTAAATTACAAGAGAGTGGGATGCTCAGTAAATTGTTTGAGGTCTTCTGTTTTTGACAAATAAAGACTTCAGTGAGGCATTTCCCTTGAAAGCTCTGTTGCTGTTGGGGTAGAAATGGTAGCCATCCCAAAGCATTTGAAAGAATCCCTGTCAGTGTGGCTGTTACCTTGTCACACCTTCTCAGGCTCTATTTCAAGTCAACCTGAATGAAAAATTTCAGGAGATAGCAGAGTCTTGCACACCTGTCCCTGCTTCAGTCAGTGTCAAGCTGGGACTCACATGAAAAAGGAACATTAAGGTTGCATTATATATGTGATAATGTATTTACAGCATTTTTTACTCACATTAATAACTGGACTAAAAAAATGTCTAAGTTTTCCATTCAATTAAGTGTGGTTCTATAAAGAGAAGGCATTAAATAATTTAAATTAACTGTGAGTTCTTGATTATTCTAGCAATTAGTAATGTCTTGCTAGCTACAACATGTCCCATAAGAGTCTGTTTAAACAAGTGAATGCAACTGGATTTAGCCATAAATATATTAGGATTTATTTATTCACAGCTTAACTTCAAGCTGCTACAGAACATGCACTGTAGCCAATTGGGCCCAGCATGCCCTACATATCTGACAGCACTGGGGCAAGTCATTAAAAAACTGGTGCCAGGACAAAATGAGTGGCTTTCTTTCCCTAAGTATATGTTTTTACGTAGCACAGATTAGTGAAAATAAAACAGTACCGTCTTCCCTTCAGACTGTGCACCATAGTATCTTCCAATTAAAGGCTAATATTTTACTCTTTTTTTTTTTCCTTCAAAGTAGAAAGGCAGTCAAAGCGGTCTTGGACCAAATACATTTCACACTCACTAGCTTGTCCTGTTTTTCTCACTTTTGACTGGCCATATTTCTGTATCAGTATAGAAAATAATTTCAGTGTAGAATTAAGGTTTCAGCAACAAAATCCAGAGTAATCTTTCATAACTTCTTTTTACGCAGGATTTTGATTTTCCTAAAGTCCAGCCAGGAATGGAATGTATTTTATAGCTGAGCCTGTGCATCCTAGTGCTGGCACAAACAGTAGTAGCAGTGAGGTGAAATGTTGGACAACATCGGGCTGAAGTGGATTAAAGAGGAGACTTTTCACAAATAACTCTGTGCTGTGTGAAAGCTTCCATGGAGTTCCTTCAATCATGTTTTTTCGCTTGGGCTGCTCAGCTGATACTTTCAATACTCAGCATTTTGCACCACTTAGGATTTCATCTACCACAGCAGGTTTACATTTCTGGCTTGCCTTAGCATGTGTTCAGAGTAAAAGTTGCTTTAAATACTTGCTAATGGATTTGTCTGTCTTTCTGGTGCTCTGTAATGCACTTAACTAAGGTATTGAAGCCAAGAGAAGAGACCCAGTACAAAACGAAGAATACTCCTATCTTCAACTAATTGCCCTGAAAGGTATTTGAGGTGGGACGTTTGATTGTTAGTGACATGTCCCTGTGTACTCCTGATGTAGCTTTAAGAATACTTCAGATACCTCCCTCTGGCAGAAAGTGTTCTTGCTTGCTTTTAGCCAGACCTGTTTTGTGCAGGACTTCTCTCTTATTTTCAGTGAGTAAATATTATTGTTGTCGTGGACTGTATTTCTTACACTAGCAGACCTACAATAGCAGTCATGGTGGTGGTGAATATGCCACAGATTTGTGGAAACCCAGCCCTGTGGCTGTTATTTACTCTCTGTGACAGCTGAAATCCTGTTCCCATTGCTGCCTGACAGTTTTTCCACTGACTTGAATCCAACACATAATTAGGTGTATTTCTATTTACAGGTATACATCTTGTATTTAAGACTTAGGTATACACAAAAAAAGCATTTTATGGTCAGTCTTAGAGGGCTGACTGGCCTCACAAATGAAGAATCTTTATGTCTGATGCACCAGATTTCTAGAAGCCTTGTCCCACTAGGAAGCTGGTAATCAAAGGCATGTGATGTGTCCTTTAACTCCTTAGGGAGGACATTAGAGAGGTACATCAGGAACCTGGGACCCTCATTCCTGGACTGAATGTAGGATTCTGCATTGTGGAGCCCTTCTGGAGAATGAGATCTTTTGAATGGGACAACCTAAATGTCAAGTAGGGTTGAGGCTAATTTTAGAATTTGTACATTTTTAATGTCTATTCCTTGTATGAGCTGTGGTCAAAATCGTCCTCAGACCAAGGCATTCCAAACTTCCTGTAAAACTTAGCTCAGAAAAGTAAAGTATTAGAAAAGAGTTAAATCTTAGAAAATTTCAAAGGAGAGGAGTGAATATTTAAAAAAAATTATCCCTGTCAATCACACACAATTAAAAAAAATCTCCAAGAATTTTGTTTTTACAAAATTATTTTTAATGCAACCCCTAGTGTTTTCTGGGGAAAACACACTTTCTCCTGTTCTGACAGGAGAGTCCTTTTTTAATCCCTTTCCTATGAATGCATAATTGGGAAGTTCACTGAGTTTCAGTTGGCTAAAAAAAAAAAGATGGAAAGATGTGAGGAGTCAGCTAGAACAGATTAATTTCATTTGTGTTATTTCCTTTTGCAAATATTTTCAAAATACAGTTATGTCCACAACAGAACAGAATTCATTGTATTAAAGCAAGTTGAATTCAGTATAATTTAATGTAATTTCTAAGTAGGCATACATGCTCTTTGTTACATATGCAGAATAGTGAAGAATTCTCTAGGGACTCACAATTTTGAAAAGTTCTGTTTGATGCCATCATAGGAGACATTTAAAGGGCCTTGCTTAAAAATATCTGTACACTGAATATTTAACTCTTTAATTTCTGCAATATTTGTACTTCTGATAATTTTCAGGTTTAACTTTCTAGTGCTTCATTTAATATTGTGGTGTGGAGCAGCAAATTTATGTCTGTTTTGGTAACTGTTTATAAAATCCTACAGTCCTAGTATGGTTTGGGTTGGAAGGGACCTCAAAGATCATCTAGTTCTAACTCTCCTGCCATGAGCAGGGGCACCTTCAGTAGACAAACACCTCAAAGCCCTAGTGTGTGTTGTTTTCTGCTTTTAAGATCCTTGAGTAATCAGCCTTCTATAATTGTGGATTTAAGAGAAAAAATTACACAGAGAGTGGGATAAGGAGAGCATGCAGAAATTCTCCATTTTACTTGATAATTTTGTAGGATCTATTATTTCATTTCCTTTTAAAAATACAGGAGGAAACTGGATCTACACTTCTGGTATTAGTCTTGGGTTTCGGTGTCGTTATGATTTTAGAAAAATGCAATTTATGTGGAAGCTCTTAAACAGACGTAATTACACATAAAGATACTAAAGCAGCTTAGGATACTACATTGTATCTAGTTTAAATTTGGGGTTGATGTGTTACATTCTTGTAGTTTGTTCTGGCCGCCTGATGATCAATAGGTACAGAATCCTTCTCCAGACGATGAGCTCAACTAATGGAGCTTTTGAGGATTTTCCACCTTTAGGTTCTTCTGAGTACACATTTGCACTCTTTGATTTAAACTTTGGACAAAGGGAAAATACTCAGAACTTCACCTCTGTGGTTGTGCTCCTTTCCTAACCAAATGCCCTCTTCCCATTCTCAGGTACACGCTGGTGGATATTTTGCGTGCCATACTTCTTTCTTTAGAAGCCATGATAGAAGACCCCGAGCTGCAAGTGAATGGATTTGTTTTGATTATAGACTGGAGCAACTTCACCTTCAAGCAGGCCTCCAAGCTCACACCAAGCATGCTTAGATTAGCCATAGAGGGCCTTCAGGTAACATTATTATTTTCTTCCTTTTCCTAGTTCTTCTTGATTTTGCAGTTCATTACAAATCTAGGTCGATAAAAGAGATTGAAACAAAACCTTAAGGTGTGGGTGTATGGGCAAGCTACTTGTGACAGAAGTGTGAACTCAGTCAGCTAACTGCAATAACTCCTGATGTGTAGGCTCCTTCCTTGCTATAAATATGGGGTAACTTTTTTGTCTTCATTCCAAAGTGACTGGCTTTCTGTAAATTCAGATGGTAGCTTCTGCAACAGGAAGTTAGAAGTAATCAGTCTATATTGTAATTATGCACAGGGCTAATGAAATAGGGGTTGCTGCTTTCACGCCAGGTTGTCTTTTTTTTTTTGTTGATTCTTTTGGAGACACGGTCTACATCATTTGCCATGAAAGTGTGGGGCCCTGTAAGTGGACAGTTAGCTGGGACTATTTATTTACTCATAGTTCAGCATGTGCTTGGCTCTTTTTCTGGGTCAAGATTAATCTGAGCAGCAGCTTCTGGGACTGAGCATGCTGTGATTTAAATTTTTTCAGCTCATTGTAAATGCACTTTACATGGCACAGGCCCACTAGTGAAAAGAGTACTGCATAACTCTCTTTCCTATGGTATTTTAAATGAGAAACTAAAATTGTTAAGGTAGTTAAAATGAGAAACTAAAATTGTTAAGGTAGTTGTTTTCTGCACAAGCATGGGTTGCCATGTTAAACATATCTATAATTCACTCCTGTGGCAGTGTGCCTTGCTTTTAGAAGGACATGTATTCCTCTTCTGTGATGTTTCTATCATTTATACATTTTTATTACTTATAAAGAAGAATAACAGCCTTACCTCTGAATTTTTTTCACTGTGATAATGTGATTTTGAAGACACTTGTATAGCAATATTTTGTATAGCAGTAATATGGAGTTTTGATCTAACTGATGAAATGGCTCAACTACTATTCAGCGTACTGTTGCTCACAGAAGGGTAGTGACATGAGACAAAGTTCTCAGTTCTCATTTTGTTGTTTTTCCTTATGCAAGAGTGTGATTTCATTGTCTTCACAAATACCTCAGAAGAAATGCAGCAGTGAGAGCTGTGCTCTAGAAGTGCTGCATTTCCTTTCATTGCTTTCAAAGTTGTTTTCTTTTTTGTGCTTTTTTCAAAGTTAGCCATTGTTTTCTGGTTTAGAACATGAAGAAACCTTTAGTAGTCTTTGTTTTCAAATGTTGATGTTTCTTCTTGGGTGTTATTCAGAGATGGGTATTTTGGGGTGAGCTTCAGTGAATAATTGCATCTGAAAATATGAGGGGTGACGTACCAAACTTCAGGCAGGCTCTGATACTGCATTCTCCTGCCATCAATTGGTTCATGACTGAATTGAGGAGAAGTCCATTGCCTTACTTAACTTACCCGTGTCCCCAGCTTTGTAGTTTTGAATATTCCAAGTCTGATGGTGGCCAGACCCTATGCCATCATTTTGTGCCCACTGCCTTCAGCGCTGTTTACTGCAAAAGCGGGCATGAAATGCTCCAGAAGAGAGAAGGAAAAGGCATTTTTACGACTGCCTTTTATTTTGGAGGAAAATGCATAGCGAAAACATCATTCTGAATGATGTCAAAGTAAAAAGTGCTTAATCAGGTAGTATGTAAAAGAACAGGCACAACTCACACACTATTTATTCATGATCTTTGTAAATACTTTCTATTTAATTAGAGAAATGAAATTTACTTTGGCTTATAAGATTTAACAGGGCTCAAGATGCTGAACTTTACCATTTGGAGAATTTAAATATTTGTGTTGCTTAGGCGGAAGGGAATAGTGAGAGTGGGATTAGTGACCACTGAATTTGATGTTAGCCAAATCCCTTTGCCTTCTGAATGAAATCTACTGAATTTGAATTATATTTGCTTAGCTTCCATGGTGAGCAGAATACTCAATATGGTATGTACCAAAAGCTCTACAAGCTATGGCTGCTTTTGGCTTTTCACAATGCTTAATACATAGGAAATTGCTTTTGAAAGTAAGGTAAGTAAATATACAGTTTTCTACTGTATAGAAGGAGTTCTGGTATATTTTGTCTGCATATGTATTAAACGAGAGCGTGAAAAGAATCATACCCCAAACTAACTTGTTTGAAAAGCTTCCTAGGTAGCTGTTTCCAGGAAAAGAGGAAAATGCCATTTTGATCATGGCATTTAGAGGACAGTGCTCATCTGTAATCTGATGGGAAATTCTAACACACTTGTTGCAATGCTGCTGTACCAAACAATTGGTGCAGTGGAGGTCAGTGCTGGTTTGTAGGACAAATGGTTTTGCCAGACAAGAAGAAATCTTTATGTGGACGTGGGTGCATTTGGCTGGGACTCTCAATGCTCCAGTCCTAGCTCGTACACTGGTTGTGTGCTTTGGAAAAGAAGGAGCAACACTCTTACCTGCAGATGCTTGTGCCTACAGCAGTCCTGTTGCTCCTCATTAGTGAGAAGGAGGATTTACACTTAGAGCTCCTACACCTTCCCTAGTGTAAAGTCAGAAGCAAAATATTTTTTGAGAGCTGAAACACATGCCTCGACTTTAGGACTTTGTGTTGACTGTCCCTAGTCTATTCAATGTGTGGATGTTTGTGAGTTCCAGTCTTTAAGTGCCCACTTTTTCCCATTCATTGATTTCTGTAGCCAATCACTGATTTTGGGCTTGTGAAGGAGCTGATGTTACTCAGCTGCTGTGTTCCTGAAAGCAGGGAGTGTTACAGTGTTGTGTGCTTTAATACCTGAATGCCCTGATAAGGTCTCTCAAAAACTCAACAAAATTTTGCCTCCTTCACCAGCAATGGGTTGCAATCTGTGTGTTTCAGCAGTTTTTCCCATAGAAGAGAGAACTGAGAGAACTTTTGAGAGCTCTGAAGAAAACCAGTCCTAAATTTCCATAGACAGTGATGAATTCTGAACAAAAAAACCCCAAAATGTATCAGATGGTTTCTGTATAAGGAACAATTAAATTGGTTGGAATTAATCTAGATGGAAGACGAAAAACTGTAAAGTACATAAATCAATAAAACCTTGGAATCATAGGATAATTCAGCTTGGAAAAGACCTCAGGAACTCGGCAAATCTAACCTCCTCCTTAAAGCAGGGTCGCTGATGAGATCAGACCATCATACAAACAAGATCATAGGTGGCTGAAGAGAGTGGACAAGCTGTAGATGTTATTTGTTATTTACATTGTAAGAAATGGACATCATCAAGAGATACTAGGAGGACCCCTGGCTCTTTCCATGACACCTTTGTACAACATCTGGTGAACTTGTGGAACTCTATGCCATGAGGAATTCTGGATGCTTAAATTTTAGTTGTGTTTAGAGAAAATGAAAAGAGAGATGAACTGAGGATTAGTAAATATATAAAAACCAAATCAAAGTTCAGAATTCCTTAGCCTGTAAAAAGTTGGAGATGAGGTGGATGCTGAGTGGAAATAGTCACATATGTTGTCCAAGTTGTAGCTGCCCTAGGCTCGGATTTTGGCTTCTGTTAAGGACAGGATATAAGGCTAGGTGGACTTTTGTTATGGCATAATTAAGTCAAGTGTTATATACTCCACTCCTTCTTCCCCCATTCTGAAAACCTGCCTTTCATTTTAGTGCTTCTGGCACTGCCCTGACTCCTGCTACCAAAACACATAGCTGAGAACACCTGGGTAGAAAGAGGGAGGATATTCTGGGTATGATTATTTTCTTGGTGATAGTCCTTTTTTAATAATCCCCTATATAGACTTTTTTTTTTTTTTTTAATTATCAAGACAGCATTGTTTTCATAAGGCAGGTGAGAACAGTTTCAAAGACTGAAAATTCAATTTGAAAATTATATTGAAAGTTGGGCTTATTATTAACTCTGATAGACAGCTTTGGGGGTGATTATAATTGAGTTTTGCAAAATGGAACACTATAGGTATGCATGAATCACTTAAACTGATTTACTGATATTAAGTATTCTAAGACCTGGACCACTAATTCCTTCTTAAATATTGATTTCTATTTAGTGCATAATAGTAGCTGCATGCATTACAGATTTTTTTCATGCATCTTTTCACTCAGGCAGGCTGCACATCCCAGTGCTTTGCAAAAGTGCACAGTTATTGGTGGCTGAATGTGAATGCTTCTCCTCTAGTTGAAAAGCTGGTGGAAAAGAGATGGTACACATTTAAATGGGGAGCTGAGCATATGTGGACAGTCAGCATTGTTGCAGAAGACAGAAGACTCTTGCTTCTGGGACAAGGGTGTTTGGAAGAAACAGTGATAGTGTTATGGGGGACAAGGCAGGTCTTTTAAATGTGTCCTTTATTTTGTTTTTCTGGTAACACAGGAAGGCTTCATAAGCTAAAACAAACTCACTCCTGTAAAAATGAAAGCAAACTAGAAAGTAAATGAAGGCAGCATCCTTGCAGCTGCAATTACTTTCAAAAACGTCTTTCATACAGCTGTTCTTGTGAACTGTGTGAAAAATATCCCCAAGCAGATTTGTGCAGCAGTGCAAGGTGGAAGTAGCAGACACAAACCATGTACAATCTGGTGATGAAGGTGACAGGACTTCCTATTCCCATTTTCTCTAACTGTGAACTCTACCAGTGTCACACAGGGAACCTTGCTGAACAAAAGGGTTGTTCAACAAGCACAGAGAGTGCTTAAATTTTGCCATGTGGTTCTGGACTACATCTATGCAACCAGCATGCTGCAGTGCCAAGGATTGCTAAGACAGGAACTTCCAGAACTAAGGATGCCTCTGAGAACAGTATTTTGACTTCATATAATTACATGGTCCCATGCTCTGTGCAGTGCATAAGATTGTTAATAAGGAACTGAAGGAACAGTTAGTACTAGCAGTGAGCTGCAGTGAGCTGCAAACCACAAAACTGAGCTTTAAATGTTTTTGCATCCAGACATAAAAACATAAACCCCTCTCATTCAGGGCTTGAATTTTCCACCAGTTTTTAAGAACAGGGTCCTGACACTTTGCATATTGCTTGAGACAATATTAAAAAGTAGCTCACTCAAGCTTTTAATGGGAGTATCGTCTGTTTTCAAGAAGTCTAGTAAATAATTTCATTCAGGTTTTTTTTTTGTTTTTTTGGGTTTTTTTTTTAAATCAAAGAATTAAGTAGTTTGTAAATGCTAGAGCCCCCTGAGCCCAGGACTTCCCAGAGAACAAAGGGATGTGCTTGTAAACAGCATAATTTCATACCAGTTCACCTCACGTTCTGTAGCAACAGCAGTTAAATGGGATATTTTTCCTAAGAGCTTGTTATTTTCAAGAGTTTGCTTACACTCGGTCTTCCTCACTTGTAAAAAGGCCATAAAAAAACTTACCAGCAGTTTACTGTGGAAGCAGGATGGACTGGAAGTGATTTTTATTTCTAGCTCCTCACCTAATGTCTGGATAGGCTTAATGTGCTGGGTGAGAAAGGACTTTATGGCCATAGCCTGAGTTCAGCTAGAAGTAGGCATGTCTGTATAGACACAGCCATTATTCACTGTGCTCCCAGCTGTTAACCTGCTACTGAAGACAGAATAATTAATTTACTTGCTAGAATCTATTATCATGGTTATAAAAAAAATGTTGAATGCCTTTGGAATGTTGATTTATGTATTCTTACAAACACACTTTGAAGATGAGGGGATACCATAATGTTTTTGTTTTTCTATCTCCAACTGAGAATAATTCTACTGAAAGATTACTGTTAAGTGTTTTCTAATTTGGGGTGCCCACTGTGACAGGCTATGGTCTGATTTTTAGTCACTTTTTACATATTTGAAGTCCAGCTGACATTTATTTTTGATCAGGAGGATTCAAGACTTTAGTCTTGATCTTGAGGCCCCCAAGCCAGGAGTCTGAGTTCTAGCATGGCTAAATTAAGAGCTTCTCATTAGATTCTCTTTGCATGCACATAATGCCACATGGGCTGCCACCTCTGAAACAAATGAGAAGCAGCAGCAAACTAAACTCCCCTTTTCCCCCGAGAAACCCTGCTCTGTGGCATCTTACTGAAAACTGCAAGGAAGCTTAATGGAGTTAAATATCCACCCTCCAAACACTGCCACTGGATCTAGTGGAGTATCTGCCTGCAGTAGGTTGTCATCCTCCCTGTGAACCTGAACAAGAAAGACAGAGGGCCCTTTGCCAGTGGTTTGCAGATATTTGCTGTAAGCAAGGCATGATTAGTTGTGGGGAGCTTGGCTTTTGTTCAGACACTTTGATCTAACTGGCACAGACTCTTCTGCTCTTTCCTCCTGCCCTTTTTGCTCTGAGCAGGCTTTACCACAGTCCTACTGTTCCCAGTTCCTCAATCCACTCCTGCTGACATTGTCTTACTTTGTACGAGTCTTCACTGATGTGGGGTTTGTGTCTGTATTCTGATGATCCTCCAAAACCTCAGTCACCATAGATGACTGCATGGTGCATTAAGTTCATCGTAGGCTCCTTAGGAGATTTCAGCTTTTTGTGATCTCACTGACCAAATGCTCTCCACATCTGGCTTCCAATCTCCTTCAAACTTCCCACCTCCAAATCTTCTTTTAACCAGTGTTCCCATTGCTCTTCATACCAGTCACAAAAGTAGCACTGGAGAGTGAGTGCTGAACTGTTCACAAACCAAATGAGTCCTTCAGACCCCAGGCTGTTAAGGAAACTCTCCCTTTAGTTCCTTACACCAGAGCTGGTCTGCTTGATCCACATTGGCTTGGTGCCCATGGGGCCAGGCAGGAGACACTGGGAGCTTTTGAGGATGCTACTGGAATGTCATGGCATGATCTAGAAACAGAAGAATATTTTTTGAATCTGATGTTTTCTTCTACTCTGCAAAGTAGACGTGGTTAGTGTAGAAACCAATGAAAATGCTCATAGTTGACATCTTTCCATCAGTTCTGTCAACAGAAAAAACATCCAAAAAAATTATGGCATCTCAAGAGAAAGAAAATAGAAGAGACACATACATGCAGGCTGCTTCTTGCTTGAGCTTTTGCTAAATGCTATCCACTTTTCTGTTTTTCTTCTCTTTATCAGGAAACTGAAAAATCTATCTGCGTTAACTTAAGAGAGTGACTAAATTGCTCTGATTAGGCTGAAAAAGTAATACAATACTAAGGTGACACAAACATGAAAGGCTTGTAGCACAAACTCAGTATAGGCAATTAATTCTTGTCACTGTGAATGACTTTCTGTTGTTTCTGGTAGATCACAGTTTAACAACTATATAGGTATAACCAGTCCTCAGCTTCAAAACTGCTATTTATTTTTGGAAGAGTTTTTTCTCAGTCAAGGTCTAAATATTTCTCTTTTCTTCAGTATCTTAAGGCCATAAAGGGAAAAAATAGTAGTCTTCCTTGTAAGGTCACTCAGAAATAAAGCTAATTTGTTCTAAATTGTAATGTTGGAGACAGAAGACATGTTTTAAGATCATAGTTCATCTTCCTGCTAAGGCAAGATTATTTTGTGCATTATATTTTCTAGTGCTTCTCAGAGTTTAATTAAAAAGGTCCAAGGCAGGTCTGGCACATTCTTTGGAAACCTCTCTATGACTTCTTGCTCTTCAGATTTCCTCTCGGCATTAATCCTAATTTTTCTATTTCAAAGTGTCAACTCCTATAAAACCCTTTGCTATTTCACTGTGTGCTGTTGGGTCTGAAGCAGGAATTGGTATGTGACTCTCAGTAACCCATAGAAAGGAATTGTTTTGATGCAGTACCTATCTGCAGCAGCAGTGATTTGGAATCAGGACCTGGAGATGTTCCCCCTGACTTGTTTGGCACTAGAGATGATGAGATGTGAAAATCAGTGGGATTCTTTTTATGTGGAGAGCCTAAATCTATCTTTTAATGGTGTTCAATTTACTTGTGTTATCAATCCATTTTATATATGCATCTTTCACATTTATCTCAAAAGTATCCACTGGATCATTTTGTAATTATTTTCTGAAACCAGTCTAACCTTTGTTTTCCATGATGCTAATAAATCCCCTGTGATCTTATTAGGCTGTGCACAGCTGTCTTTATATTACTGTCTTCTGCACATACTGCCCATGTATATAATGCCTCTGCCCCCAAAGTCTTACAGTGGTCCATCCACAAAACAATACCATGTATTATTTTGTGGGTTTGGTTTATATTCCTTAGCAAGTGTTCACCTCCTTTGATAATTATTTTTTATTAATCCAATTTGCCTTTGCTTATAAGAAAATTGTGACTTGGTTTATAAGTGATTGCTGTGCAGGAGGAACACTGCCACCATAATTCACTAATGTTTAAAAACAGCTGTGGGAAACTTCTCTGAGGGAAGCACCATAAAAAATGTGAAATTATATGGCTGGTGGTGGTTTCTCTCATCTCATGTTTCCTAATCATAAAACAATTTAGAAAATTCAATTTTATCTGTTTTAATAGGCATAACTGTTTAAATAAGTGATGTTTTGGTGGTGATTTAAAGTAGTTCAGGAGCTGAAAGTTTAGATATATAACAAATCAAGAAAATTGTATTTCTGAAGAAAAAAAAAGTATTAATTCTTTTTAAAATATCATGCTGCTGTGTAGATAATATACTTTAAAAAAAAAATCCCTTCCCCAAAAAACATTTCTGTAGTCTTTTCCTGCATATTTTGCAAAGATCAGAATATGTTTGTTAAAAACATCTCTTCTTATTATGTGGAATATGAAAATAGTGCTTGTAATCTTTTCCAGTGTTTTTTGTAACGAAAATGATTGGGTAGTGATGTTTTATTTACATATAATGAATATCTAAACATGGATATGGACTGAAATCTGAGGTGGCTAAATATATCGTCCTTTTTGAGAAAAAAAAATTTACATGCAATCAAAAAAAATTTAATTTCACTCCAGCACCTAACACTGAGCAAGCCTCATGTCAGCATCTCCCCCAGCACAGTTCTGGGTATGCTGAGGTCCCTGCTTGTTCTTTTGGGTTGCATTTTACATTGTCCTTCACAGTATAGGTTTTGACTATGAAAGATGTATTGCTGTCCCTTATAGAACTGACTCTAATATCACACAGTGTAATTGGAAAATGCAATCTTTAATCTCTGATTAAAGATTGTGTTTTCAAATATATTTTTTATTTTCCTGCTCTTTTTAGTTGGTTCTCATGAATCTTTTATAGCTATTAGAATCTTTTGGGGTAGGGCTTCCTTTTTGAGAAGAACTGGGTTTCAACCCTTGGCCACTTACACCATTGAAAGCATTTTCTGTTAGGAGAGAGTGATTCTCGTGTGATTCAGGGGAGGGCTCCCTAAAGGTGTGTTTCTACTGCAGTTTTCATTAATTCTCACCTGACATTGCACTGCATGTGCCTTATTACCTATAAAAGCTTCTGAGTTTGTTGGGACATCATCTCATGCTAAGCTATTTCACTGAAAGTATAATTTAGAGCACTGCATCTTCTGGCTGAAGGCCACTGTGCAAAGTATAAAGAACCCAGGGCAAATCATCAAGTACTGGTAGTCCTCCAGCATTCTCCTCAGAAGGTACACCCAGTCTTCTGAAATCTGCAGTGGATCTTTCTAGTCTTTCTTGTCTGGATTATGCTCCAGACACGGTCCATGTAAAAACACTGGATACATTCAGTAATTCAAGTGCCCTTACAAACTCAGCCTTTGCAATAGGGATTTTCAACCTGCCAAAGAATCTATGGTAAAAATGTAGATTCATTTTGCAAGGAAGATGGAAAAGGTTTTGAAGGATAGTGCTTAACAGAGAGAAAAAGAGGACACTAATGATGTCAGGAGAAGATAGGATAATTATGAAAGGGTAGAGCAAGGTGTTGGGCAGAAGACAGACCTAAAAGCTGCCCTTCAGTTTAGATTTTGAAATGTTTCAAAGTAGACAATTATATTTCCTATTTTATAGCTGTTATTAATCTCATTGAGTAAAATGTCATCTCTAAGATAAATTTTTTAAAAGCTATACTGATGTACCATTGGAAAATAAAGATTAACATTTTTGAAATCATAGCTGTCACATATCTGCTGCAGTAACTAACCTTTACTGTAGCACCAGATATTATCATTCCCCTCTAGTTTTAGTCAGTGAGCACATCACCACTAAATGGTGACTTTGACAGGCACCAAGTGTGCCTTTGAGACTGTGTTCTTCCTCAGATTTTTAATTAATTTTCCAGAACTATTATATGGGTTAACTGCATACCTCCAGGAACATGTTTCCATTATGAGGAGATGCAGTTAAATAGTTGTGATTGATGAGGGATTATGTATCAGTGAGAAGCTGCCTGAGCCTCTTAACCACTTATTTTCTTATCCTTTATTTTTCAGTGGTTTAGAGATGCAGAAATGCAAGCAAGGTTTGACATATGTTTTGGGCATTAGCTGAGATCCATTGGGTCATGCTCTTCAAAGCATTTTGTTAGGAATATTGAGCAATTGATTTTCTCTGGAAAACATTAGGACGTCTTCATACTATTGCTATCAGTATGATCCAATTCTGTTCTCCACAGAAATTCAGCAGGAGTGCAGTTTAATGAGACCAGTGAAAGGAATCTGACTGCTCTATTTATAGCACACTAATTGATCAGGGTAGCCATGGTGGGAGGAAACTTCAGAGAAAATCAATGCACTATCAAATGAAAGTAGCACACAAGCCTTTAAAGACAGCTGTGTGGAAGCCAGTTAAAAATGAATTTATTTGAAGATCCATGGGAACATCTTGGACCATGTGTGTTCTTTCTTTAAGTTGTAGGAATGAAGCCAAAATAAGCAGCATCTTACATGCAAGGTGAGCCTTACTATGTATTTTTTTCTTCATCCTCTTGATACTCTGTCCCATTAAATCTTCTTGGTGGATTGTTTTAATTTTGGAAGGGGACTGTAAATGTCTTCTTTTAAGAGCTCCTATTTGACAACCTTACCCTTTTTTTTGTAATGAGGATGGCAGCCACACTGTGTAGGAGAACTGCAGAGCCTCTTGGCTGTGTGTCCAGCACTCAGGCACAGTTCCAGCTCTCATGGCTTTCACTTAAATGCCGGGAGAAGATGGTCTGTCTACCTCCATTCTCATTCCTGTCATCAAAATACATGTAATCATCCTAGGTTCATGAAGCATAACTGTTTGTACTCATTGCTAGTGTTTCTATAATCTGTGTAATCAACCTTTGCTTCCTCCCCTAATTTCATTTTTTCCTCATAAAATCTGCTATATCTTGAACAGTCCCCTGTTTGCTATCCCTGAAAATTATGGCTTTGTGGCAGATTCTCTTTTACTGTGTGTATCTCCATGCTATGGGCTGACTGCCCATCAGTACGTTGCTTTTGGGTGGCTGTAGAAGGATGAAGCAAGCAACAAACTACCATGAAGGCATTCTAGCAGTACCTTGTCTCAAAAAGAGTCAGAAGAGGAACATATGTATACTTTGGTTACTTTGAAGGTACTTTTCATTCTTGTGTTTGTACATAGACAAAAGTTTTACCTCTTCCCTAAAGGATGGCAAACACAACAATGATTACCAGCAAAGCTTTCCAGGCTGTCAGTGTGTCTCCTTTCTTTCAATGCTTGAATGTGTTTGTGATTAAAGGAATAAAAAATCTTGCTTCATTTTACGGTATGTAGGAGGCAGCCTTTAGGTTTGCTTTCTGAGGAAGAATGCACATACTTTTTTTTCAGTAGGATAATAAAAGGCGTGGCGTCATGAAGTAGATGCCTGAATAATTATGTTTTCCTGCTGCTTCATAGGAAAGGAGTAAATAATCTACACCTTCTCTGAACAGTTAATTTCTATGGGCTAATTTTATGTAGCACCAATAGCTAAACATATTAATGGTGCTAAATCTTCTGTTCATTCAGTTTTGAGCATATGTAGTGGCATGGAGTTGTGGCTTAATTAGGTAAATGAATAATGTCAGAAATATTGTCAATTATCAATATGGTCTTCATCTTCCTTTAAGCCCCGACTGGGAATCCAGTTCCCAATGACATCAGCAGTTGCCGTGGTGAACTTCCATAAGCTAGTCTTTAATCTTTCATTAAATCACAGGCTAGGAAAGCAGACATGAGGACTGAGATGAAAAAACGTGCATCTGCAGCACTGATTTCTTCCCTGAAAAACAGGAAAACCACAATTCTGTGTTTTTGGAAAAAAAAAAAGAGATAATTTGCTGCATTGGTGAGCACACTCCCTCACATTGTCTAAGCAACACCATGCAAGGAGAATTTGCAGAATGTAAGCAGAGGGGAAATGTGTGGGGCTTGAGAGCAGCTGAAATTGAGTATGACAGGGCCTAAATATGATGAATGACTCAGCTCTGTCATGTGTAAGGTTTGAGAATGGAGGTAAGTCTGGATGGTTTAGGACCTCTTTTTCTTGCTACACCAGGCTTTAGCTGGACAGTTCTTAGAGCAACATGGTGCAAATTTAAGTTACTGTTCAGAAGGACACTGGGGATATCTCCATATGAGCTACCAGCACAGAGGTGATGTGTGAACTCCTGCTCAGACTGACACGTGGGGGAAAAAAAGAATGGGACAGAGGGCAGAGTCCTTCAGGGCCCATGTGAAGCAGAGTGGGTCTTAGGAGAAACAGGTCTGAATTGGGAGGGCAAATGGAAACTGAGTTGTTACTGACAAGCCCCCAAGTGTTTGGTGTACTGAGCTGAGACTGGAAGAGTGGAAGTTCTTGTGTCATAAGGAACATAAAGGTCCAATATAAAGATTTTGCTGTGGAACAGCTCCCCAAAATAGCACTTTAGGCCAATATGTAACTGTTTCATTCTGTGCTATTTTGTCTAATGGGAGAAAATTACTCTTCCCCATGAAGCTTGATGTGCTTATGTCATTAGAGCATTGTGTCTCTAAGAATGCTGTCACAGGAGGTGTTACTGGCACAGGTCTTCTCAGCAGTTCATTTCTGCCCAGGTCTTGGTCTACCAATGCAAAGCTCTGTCCCTGTTCTGTTTGTCCTCCATCAGTCCTGCCTCCTGTATGGGACCAAATGTTGAGCCAGTGCTTCCCTGTGTTTGTTCACTCAGTGCTTGCTTTTGGAGAAAAGAAGAACAATAGCAATTTTTCTTTTTCCCACAGTAGAAATCATGGGAAGCCATAAATTTGCACTTTGCAAATGGAAAAAAGAAATAAAGAGGCAGGGACCAGACCTACAACTGCTTTTTTCTATTTTGCAAATTCAGTAATTGAAAAAAACCCAGAAAATAGAGAAAGCAGAATCTGGACGATTTGGTTTGTTGTTTTTGGTTTTTTACAGGTTTTAAAGATGGGATTGATTTCCTTTAAGGTTGTGAAGTCTTGCTCACAAATCTTTTATGCTTTCCCCGAGGCTTTTTTTTTCCTGGAAAGGTTTTTGACAATTTGAAGTTAGTCAGAAGAAGTACACTAATCTGTAATTTATGTTGCTAGGCATTATTACCCATGGCCCTTCCTTCTCACACAGAGGAGCCCACAGGTGAAACTGCAGAATGGAATTATCTTTGCCCAGGTTGCAGAAAGAGAGGTTGTGTGTGAAAGCACTCTGTCATGTTTTCCTACCAGCATCAAGTTCACACTTATGTCCTTGAAAAATACCATTTGCTTGGATGACAGACTGTCACAGGGCTGGGACATAGGTTATTGCTGTGAGATGAGAGCCTTTTGGCGTTCTTCTGAGTCACTGACACCATCTGTCCCTCTTCCTGAGGTAAGGCCGGATGGAGTGAGCGGAGCCCTGGCATTCTGTTCAGCTTTTTGTTTGGCATTCCTGACCTTGCATCAGTCACAGTCTGAAGGGGAGGTTGGCTTGAGATGACTTGCTTGGTTCCGCGTTCTGCGGTGAAGCCTGGGCATAATCTGCTTTGACTCACATATTGTATTGCAGGAGGCATGTTTGGCTGCAAAGCAGATGGTTTCAAAATGAATGTTTTTGCTATTAGTACATCATATTGGGTCAGGTGTTGCTTGCTTCTCTCACCCCTCCTTGTTCAGAACCTACAATAAAAACTTTAGAAGGGAATTCAGTCAAGATTCACAAGTATCACAATTCTGGGCACCCAAATAGTGTCAGCTTGGTTTTTCCCTTTTTGCTTTTATTAGGTGGGTGATGTGTTCCTGTCCTTTCTTTCTTGGGTTTGAGCCTTTCAACATGGACTGAAATTCACAGCCCTCGGCTCATCAAGCCCATATTGATTAAAAAACTCTCAGCCCTTAGAATAACTTTTAGGCAGCACAAAATGGGGTGGTAGGTTATTAAAGACAACAGAGTCAGGTTCCTCACAATACTGGATGTGGAAAGATGTGGGAAGTGTTGGTCTTGCAGACACTGTGGTGTTTACAGAGAAACCCAGGGCTGTGAGTTTGCTGGCTGACAGCACTGTGAGGATTGCTGCAACACCAGAAAAAAATAGAAACAGAGTGAATTTGAGCTTAATGCTGTTAGTGAGCTTTCAGACAAGTAGTAATGACAGGTGAGGCTTGGCAGTGGAAGACATGAGTTGAGGTTATGTGCATATTGACACAGGAATGATACTGAAATGCTCATAAGAAAAGGGAATTCTCTAGGGATGATGTTCGCTGTGAAGCGAGCAAGGAATAAGTACTGAAGTCTGCCAGGATGGTGAAAGGTGACATGACCTACACCATTGAAACCTGGGGAACACAGTTGGCATGGATCAGGGAGACTGGAGAGAAGGCAGAGAGGATAGGTAATGCAGCAACTGAGGGCATCCTGTTTCTTGAGCATTAACTGTAAAATAGACATGGGATGAACAGCAAGTTATTTTAGAATGAAATGTACTCTAATGCATTTATATGTTAATGTGAAGGAGCAGGAGGGGTGAAAATAGGAGCTGTCACTGCAAGAAAATGTAATCAGGCATGGAGTTAGAGGAGTTGGTGCTGTAAAGTCAAATTTCCACTTTGTTTCCCAGGTAACAGGTGAGTGTGTTGAAGCTGGGAGGTGTCCAGACTGTGAAATGGGTCTTGGGGATAGAGGCTCATGTTTATGTGTGCCATTTGTTTTGCCCTCATTTTTAGAGTCCTAAAATATATCTAATTTCCCTTAGTGTTATGTAACAGTGAGTCAAACCAAGCTTTTAAATCTCTTTAATTAGTTTTAACAATCAAATTTCTTGTTCACACACTTGAAGTAATGAATGCTGCTCTTCATCCTTGCAGAAAAGGCTCAGTGGTTACCTGCAGTGAGTGTGCAGGTGACTTTCACCAAAACTCATCCAAACCATATTTTCTCTTGAGCTAGACAAGATGCTCCAGTGCAGGAGGTCCAAACTTTCCCATCCATGATGTTGGTGTCTTTCTGTTTCTTTATGTTTTCTCTTTATTCTCTGTGCTCATCTTCATACTCCTGCACACTCTGGTGCAGCCTCCTGCGTTTCCAAAGCCCTGCAGCTTTGGAGAGTTGGCAACGGTTGCCTGTCCATGGAGATCATCAGAGCTGGTGTCAATTTGATGTGGATTTAAACAAAGCTAGGCCTGCCAGGTTGGACAGAGAATTACTTGCTTGAATTTCAAAATTTTGACTTCTGGTTTGATTCTTGCTTCAGGCATTATTTCAGGTCTCTCATTTGAAAAGAAAATATCTTCCCTCCCTGGCTGGAAGCCATGTCCAGGGCAATGCAGTATGATCCTCACTGGGAATACTTTTCATCTGCAGAAATTGTAGATGGTGCACGTATACTTGTGCACATGCTTTGATAGTAAATAGCATCTGTACTTGTTGTTGCTTTGTGTAGTACTGAAAAGCACATGCCAGTGTGATAGATATGGATCAGGGAAGAATTATAGCTTGTGTGGACTATATAAAACTATATACAGCTTGCTGATCATGCAACAATGCACCTGTTTTATAAACTTTGTACTCTATTGGAATGCACATTGTAAGGTCTTTGCACTGATGCTGTTATAGTAATCGGTCAACACTTGTTTAACAGTTGTGTTGTAGAAAAGATAATTAATTTTTTTGCAAACGCATCTACATCTCTATTTATGTTAGTGCCAAAGAAAACCAACACAATGAGGGAGAGTTTTATTTCAGAGGTATAAAAGACTTGTAAATCAATTTTTTTTCTCTGTGAATTGCAAAATCATGCAAAGGTCTTGCTCACATTTTTTATTTACTATGAATTCAGCTTGTCTGTTAATCTAGCTCCTATTCCCACTGTGGTCGTGCTGTGCACCCTACTGATGATAGGCAGTAAGTTGTTTTTATTATATGCATATGAAGCCTCTTATGTAGAAAATTAATTCACTAGATACTCAGTAGTGGAGAACCATTTTCAAACAGGTACGTTGTTTTGAAAAATGAGAATCACTTAGCCCAGATGAGTTACTCTTCAAGACTATCAGAAATAGTTATCATCATCAACATTTACAACCCTGCATGTGGATTTTATTTATTTTGGATTTATGAGTTGTGTACTCAGACTGGACTTGATTCTCACCTAATGCAAAGTCCAGCTCCTCAGAGGCAGTTAAGTTGCTGTAATTGAGGTTCTCCAAAATACCTGCAAGCTCTCACTAGATCTGCTGATCATTGAGCTCTGGTGCCCTTCACTTGTGACGCATATTCAGATCTGGGCTCTTCTCCCTCACTTTCCCCATTTACCAGATCTTAGGTTCTTGGTTGAAACCTTTGAGTTACCTGCTGAATTAATTGGAATATGGACAGAACTTAATTAATTAATTATAATTTACCTTAAATATAAACGTCAATACATTTCTCAGTGCTGTTGAAAAGGAATTGAATGATGCTGAAGACCTGATGGCTAAGAAAGTAATAATGATGCATATTTTGCGAGGAGAGCTGTTTATATCTTGCAGCCATTTCTAGTCGCCATTTCAGCGTATACAGAATATGGACAATAAAAATTTCAACCGAGATGATATGAACAGAAGCATTCGTGTGATACTAATTTTTGTTAAAAAAAAGCTATTCAGTAGAGGTCACTGTAGTGGACAAAAGTATCTCTCAGGACTCATTAATATGTATTTACACAATAGACCTCATAGTGCTTGAGTAGCCACTCTTTTTAATTAATGGTATTTAAAAGGTTTAATCTGTGTAATGAGTAGAATTTTAAAAATCCATAGCTAATATTTGAAATTGAATATGTTTGTTTTGTATGAGGCATAATAATTTAAAATTGCTTCATGTTTTCCTGAGTTTCTTGCTGGGTTGTAATGGGCAGCTGCCAGTGAACAACATCTCTAAACAAGTGTAATTATGTACTAATAAAACAGACATGCCCAGGGCTGCTCCCTTCAGCTGTAGTGGGTATGTCCTGACTATTATTATTTTTGTTAACCTAAGCAAATAGCTACATTCAAAGGTAATTTTGGAAATGGTACTTGGTTTCTGTTTATGTTTCAAATTGTTTAGGAGAGGGATGGTGGCTATAGCTTACTCTGACTGTTTCACAGTATAGATAACTGAGTTTCTTCTCCATTAATGTTTCTGGGTGCTGTTAATTGTGCAGTATAGATTCTGCTTGGGATTTTGTAGAATGTTATTTTGTGTCTCTTGGTACTTCTTATGGTACATTTTATTGGGGAAAGGCCTGTCTCTGTAGTCAGAAATGATGGAGTACACTCGATAGAATCAAACTATTGCAAGTCCACAGTGAGTTCAGGTGAGTGAGATATATCTGAAAAACATTGCTTCGGAGATCTTAGGTGAGCCTGCACCTGTACTTTCACCTGCAGGCTGAATGGAGCAGGACTGGAATGTCACAGAGTTAGTCAAGCTCATCAGACCCACTTGCTGTAAACTCTTATTCATAGTGATGACACGATCCTGTCTTACATTGGATAAGTTGTCATGTCTGGTGTTTTCCAGTTCTTGGTGACACTTTGAGGCAGTTGAATGCTGCTGTAGAAATGCTGGAGTCAGCTGAAAGTATAGAGAGGATTTAGTTAGGCAGAATGAGAGCTGTTATTTGACCAATAATTTAGGTTAGTGCTTCTCCATCTACAATGGCACCAAGGGACTTCATAAACCCAGAAATGGTCAAGAACCTTTGTTTCTTTTTTCCTGCTGAAAGCTGGCAGCTTCAGTGAGCACACTGTTCAGTTGTGCTGGAACTCTGGGGCAGAGTGGAGCTGGAGGAGAAAAACCAATTACTAAAGTGCCAACAACTATTGGGCATCACTTTGTGTTCCACCTGGAGGTCATTCTGCATGGCCTCACTTTGCAGGTGAGGTCTGTCACAGTCACAGGGCTGGGTGATAAAATTTGCAGCAGTGTGACAGCTTAAAATAGCAAAGCAATCTGTTTGAATACTTGAGGGTGTCTTGGGGCACACAGGATTGAGCTTGTCTGTGATTTATTTCATCACATAACTCTCCGTATCAGATCTGCATGAAATTCAATTTCTTGTCCTGGTGTAAGCTTGTCTTGTGTACAATCACAGCAAGTAACAGAATGAAATCTGTTAGAATAGCTCCAAAATACTGCATTCTTATCCACAAAAACAAAGACTATTGTTCTTCTAAAGATTTAAACAGATACATAATAACCTTTGACTTAAAAGCCTTTCTAAGAAGAATCACAAATTTTCCATAATGACTAAAAGAAAATGTTTATGTAAAATGTCTCTCTTCTAGAGATTTTTTTTCTATTTGAAAAGTGTCAAATGGGTCAAAATTGAAGTGTTTAATTTTGGGGAAGCTGCCAGCATTGAGTGGAGCATTCAGACACCTCACGTTCTCATTTACCTCTAGGCTGTATCTGTTCCTGTCTCCAGGAGAGACTGTTTTGCACTGTAGGAAAAAATATTTCAACTAAATAACATTGTCTTTGTAAGGAAATGGAAGCTTAGAGCACTCAAACTACAGCTGCTAGGGCAGTAGCAATAGCTAGCAAGGATTCTGAGATAATTTCCCTCCTGCTTTTTTTACATCTACCTTCTTTCCCTCTCTCCATCCAGTGAACTCAAATTCTAAGATAGCCTTTGAATTTTCTATACTGGCAGCGATTTAGCTGCTGTGTTCTTGTTACAGAACATTTAAATATTCATGCTGCCTTTAATTTTACTGCTGAAAGACTGTAGTGGGTACGATGATGCAGGAATTTGGGCTCAGAAAATGGAAGATTTTTTAATGCTTAGGCTACGTGTGAAGATTTATCAGCTAGCCTCCAAAATGAGCAGAGCTGACTGAAGTACTGCTTTAAATTACCTATTTCAGTAAATACACAGCCAGGATCTTTAAATGGCTAAGCATACAGCTGGTATCTGATATCCAGAATGGAGCTCGGAGTGTCGTTTATTCAGGATGAGAACAGGTGTTATAGGTCTATAGTACTCCACTGTACACATATACACCCATCAGCAAATTTCTTTTTCTGAATTGCCAAACGAAGGTCAACAAAGAAACATGTTAAAAATTATTGCACAGTTATTCCAGGTTGGATTTAATTACATTTAAGGGAAATTAAATGATTTATCTGTGTGCTTCTTATTTCCTTGTGTGCTGGCAGTAGGCTGCCTGTCCCCTCACTGCCAGCATCTGACTGATTAATTGGTCTCTTGCTTGATCTGTTTTCCTTTTTGTTTATGTATAACTTATTCTTGTGCTTTCCCTTTTTAATATGGTAACATCAAATTTGTTTAAGGTTTGTGAACTAATGTGGATTAAAAGTCAAGCAGCAGCAGCAGCAGCTCTAATACATAATTGATCTACCAGTAGGGCATGAAGAACTGATTCTGGTTCCTAGACAGGAAATGCCTTTTTTGTCCTATGCTGATTGCACTCTTAAATCTATGTTAAAGTGAAGAGGCTACTGGAAATTGCCAAATTATCTGTGTTAATAATTTTTTAAAGAGATTAATTTTGCTGTTTGAGGCATTATGATTTTTATACACAGACACAGACACACATGCATTCTGACATGTTTCTTTTAGATTTCAATGCAGTTTTGCTCATTGGCAATTGAAGATGTCTTACGTCTAGAAAATAATTTTGAGTGCTAGATTTTGAGTCTGTATCTGCATCCTGCTCTGACCCCACACTTGTTAATACCTAACAGAGGATTTTGCTTGCTTAAACTATTTTTTTGTACAGGTGCAAGAGTTTTGCAACATGATCTCAACAACAGCATCCATTTGTGAATGGGTAGGTTGGAAGAGGTGGCGTGTGCTTACATTAGCGTCGGCTCTGATTCTATTTCAGCTTGTCCTGTGTTGCTGAGGAATGGCTCTTGACTGTTCAGTTAAGCGGAGGTAGAAGCTTGTTTACGGTTTAATGTTTGATAATATTCTTGCTGAAGTGAGGAGTTTTGTACTTTCGGCCTCCTTCTGAGGTGCACAGGGTGGTCACAGCAGGGGCCTTTGCAGCAGGAAGGACGTGGATGACGGCTGCACGGCTGTGGCGCTCACTAATAGCGTGGCTGTGCCGGATAACACGGCACGATGCCTCGTGTGGTGCTAATGGATGGGAAGCAGGAGACAGCCAGCAGGGTGTCTCTGCCTTCCATTAAGCCCGCTCACGCATGCCATATGCCATCATCCCTGTACTGGGGATTTAATTCTCTGGTTAGCATCAACCACTAGTGCTGGGGTAACAGGAGCAGAGGAAAGCAGAAAATTTAAGCCGTGCTGTGGAAGAGGGCTGCAAATCGGAATGTGGTTAAATCCGAAAAGTAGAATGGAAGGCTGAGGGAAGGAAGGTCTTTTTGCATACGTTCTTATGCTTCCTGTAAAAAGTAGGTTGCACTAGTCTAGTGTATTGCATTGCACTTGAGATGCTACAATTTGAATAAGGTTTTAGCAGTAGAGCAATAAACATTTTGCAATCTCTAGTTATAAACATCTGAAGATGTTACATATGCAAAAGCAAAATCTCTGTAAATAATACCATATTTAGAAAAAAGACATATTTTCAGATGCAACCATCCTTTGTTATGTTGCTAGAGCTAAGAGCAGAGCAGCAAATTGTCAGTTTCAAAATGGAAATTGAACTTCTTTCACAGAGGTGTCTTTAATGAATGGAGTTAATTTGACTGTTGCTAACTTTCCCTAGTCTGCGAGCTGCCTGTGTTGCCCTCTGACATTTCTGAAAAGGTGGGCTCACTGGTGGGTGCCAGAACTAGGGAGGCAGCCCATTCCCAGCCTTTGGAAACTGAACTTGTTCAGTGTTGTGCAGACAGCTTGGCAGTGACTACGTTTTGTAATCCTGGTTCAGAGAGTATGATGCATGAAGTGTCAGGGTTTGCAGGTAAGGTAAGCCTTCGTTTAGGTGGAGAAAGCCATGAACATTTTTGACAGTCACTTGTTAAGACAAGTGACCTCAGCCAGGCCAAGAAATCTGAGTAATTTGCATAGGGTAAATATTAACATCTACCAGCAAATCACTTTTTAATTCACTTTGAGGAGTCTGTCATCACACTGGTTACTTCTGTTGGTTAGGAATTTCAAAACCAGCACAGCTTTAGTAAGTGGTTTGAAAAATACCAGGTAAAAAGACAATTTAACCTCAGTGATTTTGTGGTTTTCATCAGTGTCTAACTTGTTTAGAACTGTGTGCTCCTATGGTTTCCTTATGTTCAGAAGGACCCTTCTGTGTTTCGGTTTGTTCCCGTGGCCTCTGATCCTGTCACTGGGCACCACTGAAAAGAGCCTGGCTCCAAATTCTTAAACCCTCCCTTCAGGTGTTTATGTGCATTGCTGAGATTCCCCTGAGTTTTCTCTCCTCCATGCTGGACATTCCCAGCTCTCTCACTCTCTGTCCGTATGAGAGATGCTCCAATCCCCGAGTCATCCTCCTGGCCCTCTGCCAGACTGTGTCCAGTGTGTCTCTGTCTGCTTTGTGCTGGGCAGCCCAGCACTGGACCCCGCATTCCAGACAATTTCAGAGTTGAGTTCTTTTCTGTGGGTATCCATGTGGTGTGAACTGAGGCTACTGTTGTTTTCTCTTGCTGAGAATACATTCACATGGGTTTCACTTTTATCTTAGCAAGAAGATATCTGCATTTCTGGTTTTGATCTCTCAACTCCTTGCACATGAATTTTTAAGAGTTTCAAAAGTGTGATTTTAGGAGAGATCCTACCATCACATTTCTTCATTACTGGCATATCCTGATAGCACAGCAAACACATTAGCCTTGTCCTAGATATGTATGGTAAAACATGTAACTATTTATTTTCCCAGTTGTTGTGAATATCTGGTTTTTAATGGAAGATTTCCTCCATAAAAGCTAGCACAGAGACAGACACCCATGCTTATATGGCTTTACAAAGACAGGGGGTTGATGTCTGAAGTTAGAATTCAACAACAAAGATTTATAGTCCTTTAGAATAATAACTTGAATGACAGTTCTCCCTCAAAAAATATTGAAATTCCCTGGACTCCCAGGCATATATTGCATGTGTGTACCACCAGCAGTTGTTCAGGAGTGCAGAAGAGGGAAGCTGAAGTGGAGCTTCATGTAGGAAATGATATCTTTTCAAGCACCTTTGTAAAGATAAAGTGTAGCTGAGCAGTTCAGACCAAGGTCTTCTTTAGAGCTGAAAGGCTGAAATAAATCTTCATTCTGTACTATGACAAAGATATTTGAACACTTTTTGGAAGTGGGAATAGATTTGTCCTATGGGGAGCTGACCTCTTGAAAGTATATATGCTGCATAGTTCATGATACCTCTACTCTTAATAAAATATAATACTTATTAATGGATCTCAAGTCAATATTCAATTTCCTCAGTAATTTAAAGCTTAATTATACTGCATTCTAGATCTCAGTGGCTGTCCTCAGCTGATTTTTCTTAAGCCACTATCACTCCAGTTGTACAGTTCAGTTCAATTCTCAGGACTGTCATTTGCATGGAGTGACAGATTAAAATTGGAGGGCTAAAATGATTACAGCTCTTGTGCTTACTGCAGTGATGGAGATTGATTTCTCACAGTGTGAGGAAACACCTGGCTCATGAAATAACTCTTAAAACAATATAGTTTTTGGTTTATTGTATTGTTGTAAATTGAAACTTACAAAGGGCTAATCCAATTTTAATGCATCTTGCCTGAAACTGAGAGTTGGATTTTTAGAGGAGCTTTGACTAATAAAATCGTAGGCACCTGTTTAGAAGTTCTCCATTTCCAGTGGCGAAAAAGTGAATATTATGGTAGGAGAAATGGTATCTTTCAACTCAGTAACTTATTGGCACTGGATACCTATGCAGTGCTATTTAAAAACGTGCATTTTTGCCTCTGTGCAGAATCTTCCTTCACCTTATCCATCTGCAGAGCTGTGCACCCCATTGTCTGGACAGGTTCAGATTAGCTTCTTGAAAATTTTGACAGAAGTTGATCCTGGACTGGGTCTGGTCCTAGGAGATTGTCAGCTGGAATGATATATGATTACATGGAAGATATAAGATTTGGTATTTATTTACCCTATATGAGCTTAGGTCTGAAAAATCAGTCTTGATGTGTGACTGTAAAACATGGGTCCTCCATGCAGGAATACTTTATATTTCTATTTCCTTACCTTCCTGTGAAAAATTTGAAAAAGGGCTAGAGAGGGAACAAGATGAATATTTTTCTCTTGGGAATCATAGTAGTATCTTGATAGCTCTCTCTGAATTACTTTTTTAATTTAATCTCCTCCTCCTCACTTTTATCTTATTTCTATGGTTTCTGCCTTGCCTTGTTTTTTTCAATCCTCATCTTAACATTATCCTAAAATATCCCTTCATTCCCAGGTGCTGTTTACTCCACCCAGATTTGAAAGTGGTCAGGTACAAAGAAGGGGGGCAGTATCTGATAGACACTAATGTTCCTCTTTGAAATTACCTCAGGCCTGTGGGAAGCTTTCTGCATGATGAAAAGCATCCTGACAGTAATCCTGTGGTCAGCAGTTTGGCAGAGACCAGGGACTGTTTGGACAGTCTCACTGACAAGAGGGTGACCAGGATGAGGGTGGTACAAGCCGAGATGCTGGTCTGGTGTTTCAGCTCTTGCTGAAACAGGCCCTGGCCAACGACTTCTGCCTTTAGGAATTGGAGTATGGAATCCTTTATGAACAGTAATTTTCCACATTATTTTTGTTCCACCAGTATTATGAAAGTATTGCTACTGTGTTTATGCACAGCAGTTTGCAGTATAGTTTTTTTCTCTCTTTGTAATCTCAATCTAATAAGACAATCACAAGCTGGCTGGAAGACAGACTTTTTTTTTCCATATGGGAATTTGCATAGAAGAAATCACCATCTAATTATTGTCTATTGTAAAGAATGATTTTCATCAGAGGGTAGAAAACAGAATAGAAGAACCTACTTCTACCCTCCTTCCTACTCTTTTTCTGGCTTTGCTGATTTGGAAAAGAGCATCAGGCTGTAAAAATTTTTGGGTTCCTTTAATATCTCACATTCCAAATTAAGTGTTAGAAAAGCGGCAGTGCAATATTTGCAGTGCAGTGCAGTATTATATAATACTGAAAGCAATATTGTCTTTGAAAAACCACATTGTTCATTTCTTCTTTAAAATTAAAGCCTTCATTTTCAAGGTTTAAGCTAAAAAAGTACACCAAGAACCAACGTTCAAAACCGCAAGTCCCTATCAAAATGAAGAAATATTTCTAAAAGAATTTCACAATTTCTAATTAAAGCTTAAAAAAAAATAAGGTCAAAACCTATTGAAGGTAATTTGCAAAGAAATAAAGTAATTTCAAAATAAAATGAAGGTTTTACACAAAATACTTTCTTTATCAAGCCCACCTAATTAAAAATTGAGAGTGATATAATCTCTTTATCCGAACAGTGAAAGCACAAAATCTATGTAGGTTTTAAATTTTATTATATTTATATATAAACATGCAGACACATATGGTTGAAATGGTTGAAAGACTTTTAAATCTCACCTAATTAATTTAAACAATATATAATTTTTATGAGTAGCATATTAAAATGAAAGGTGGAAGGCTACTTGAAATTAAAACAAATACTTCAATAAAAAAAGCAATATTCTCACTGGAGGGATACCGTCTCTCTTCCAATTTCATTCAGCTTAACATAGTTCTATATGAGCTATAAGATAAAATTACTAATAGAAATATAAAGGACTGCCAAAAGTCAAATTGCCTCACTGGAAGCTTCTTAGCTATCCAGTTCTAGATAATTAAATCTTATTTTGTAGGAATGTCACTGAATGATGTTCATTTGCCTTTAGGTACTGTGTTTTTGGTTGAACACAGTAACAAAAATTTATTTGGACACTTTTTGTTTGTCTTAAAAATGACTCAACATTGTGTAAAAAAATGAAAAGCTGAGACTAGGAGAGAACAACATTTTAATCTTACAGAGGGAAATCACTAATGCAGCTCTTCCAGGAGTCAAGCAAAATTTCACCACCTGAGACTTTTTTGGATCTGAACCTTAAAGAGCCTTAACAGAGAGGTACAGAAAGAAAGTCTCCTGTTGTTAGACAGCCTGAAGCTTAGCTTCTTCAGAATTTACTAATTTTCTCAAAATAAGTTAGGGTGCTTGTTCCCTGCCAGTCTTTTTGCATGTTTGATGATTCAAAGCTGTCTACCAGCCTCTCAGTCTGGTTGTGTTCCTGGTCAACTTTCTCTCCTCTGTTTTGGTTTCAACATTGTCCTTTGTTTTGAAAGGTTCTTTCCTCACCCGCTATTTATTCTCCCTAGTGTGTTTAGCATCTGTTTCCTTTAAAAAATCCAACCCAAACTCTTTTAGATGCCAAAGATTCACTTTCCAGTCTCCTAATCATCCAGTCCCCACCACTGGTTCCAGTCATGTCTTGAGCATAAGTGATCAGTCTTGACATAAAAGTTTGTTTGTTTTGAGGCATTGCAAGTGCTCATGTCATGGATGGATGCTGGCAGGAAGTTTGGTATTAGGAATGCCTTGTTCTTTTCTACCTTTGGTGAAAGTTACAGTTTGGTAGCAAGACGGGTGTCCTTTCCTGATGTAGATGGCAGTGACTCTTGGTTCCTCTGGTAGTTCAGCTCCTGGATACTAAGGATGTGAACTATTCCTCCTAGTCAGAGCCTTTTCTTTCCATGAGTTTCCACAGTCTTCTCTTTAACATGCTAAAAATTATATTTAGTTGTGATGCATTTTGTAGCAGACAGAATGTTTCAGTTTCTTTCTAGTGGAGGTTTCCATAATAAAGATACTATTTTGGTTCATCATAATAATTTTTTTTCTCCCTGAAGTGCTTGACTTTTCAGAAAAGCTAAAGGAAGACTAGGGCAGTATCTTCAGGAATAAGTCTGAAGTCACAGTTAAGATATTAATAGTTTTGTATGCTTTCTTTGAACTTGCAATTTTTGTTATGAAGATACAGCCGTTGCAGTTTTGACTTTGTAACCTCTTGTTGTTTGCAGATGCTACAGCCTGAATTCATCAGAGAACTCAGGTGGATCCACAGATCCTTAAGTGAAGGGTGTGAGTGTATTCGTTATGTTTGTCTAGATTGTCCTTTGAAGTCTCTAGGCTGTCTGCAAAAACAGTTTAATTGCAGATAAGGACAGCAAACCCCCAAAAATTACCCCAGAGCACTCATGCCCAAATACTCTCTGGGTCTTAATATGTGGCAAGGTGTGTTCAGACAGTCTGTTTGCTGTAGATGTGCAGCATACTTTTAAAGCTCTGATGACAATGGGCTGCCAAAGTACCTTTGGACACAGTGGTCTCAGCAGTTTCTGAGACTACACTTCTAAAAGCTGTGCAAACAAATTTGATTACAGTACTGAGTTCAGCTAGGAGGGCTGCTTCATTAAAAGTAGACTTCAGAGATTTAGATGTAGACACAATGCTCAAGGAGTGAAGAATGATGTGGCCTTTAAGAAGTGCTTTGATTTTTTGCATTTGGTAAAGATAAAAAAAATGGTCATTTTTATGATATGATAACAGCAGTTCTGACATCATTAAGAAGACTCGCACTGGTTTTCAGTAGGAATTTGGCACTTTCATAAGTGCTGTTGAAAATATCATATGCTGTTGAAAATAAGAGTTCCTGCTGGCCAAAGTGGAGCAGGGGACCCTTTGTGAAACCCCGAGAGCTGGCTCAGGGGATGGCTGAGCCCAGCATAGGGTGGAATGTGGTGTCTGGCAAGTGGAAACCTGGCTTCTTAGCATATGCCAAGGCTGGTAGCAGGCAACAGCAGCTGGGTCCTTGGAGAAGAAGCCTGTAAAGATAGTTTGTATAAATTGTGTTTGGCAGAGAGGTTAAAATTGCTGTGCTGTGAGTCCACAGAATCATTTCTCAAGAGATGGAAACCCAGTGAGGGGTTGTGCTGCTGGTGTACTGGTGGTCCCTCAGTGCTGCAGACAGCAGTGCAGGGGCGTGCCTCTTCCTTGGCAGCCTACTGCTAATTGTCACTTGGGCCTGTGGTCTCTGATAGTAATTGCCTGCTTGTCTGTGTCTGTGGCATGGTCATGTCACAAATTATGCTCATCAGCGACAAGCAAAAGTTATGTTCTGCTGCTGAAACAGAGGTTTCAGTGAATGTGAACAAAAATCCACCCACTGTGTATACATAATCAGTTCTTTTTTGCAGTTTGGTAATACCCCATCTGATTTATGACTTTTCCAGTCAGAAGCACAGCTCATTTAATGTCTGATCTCCATTTCTTACTGTTTTCTGCCAAGAGATTCCTCTTAGAATTCATGTGATTCATGGGTTACAGGCTCCTCTGTTGAAGTACAGTATGTCTGCAGAGGCAGTTGTGACTGCCACCGTGCTTGTAACCTAATCTACATAAAACCTCAGAAGAATCAGTGATTTGAAAGAAATTCCTACCTGCTGTTTGTGTAGGATGACCATCTGTCTGGCAAATCCCCATGTGGAAATCAGGTGCATCTGAGAAGAGCAAAACAACCTTCTGACACACCTGTTTCTCCAGCAGATGTAGTTGCTTATTTTGCTTTTTTATATTTTTCAGTAGGTGCTTTTGAGACTTGCTTTTGGATCTACTTTTGGCAGCTTTTGAATACTTGTCTAAGCGCTAAGTAACAATGTAGGATTGTTCTGACCAAATCACCCTTTCTCTTTTTTAGCACTAATTTGTGGGGGTTCTAATTACACCTTCAGAAGTTCTTCTGAATCTGAGCACCTCAGTTCAGTCACCGAGACTGATAAATTCCCGTCTTCTTTAGTTCCAGAAAATGCCTTCAGTATTTCTGAGAAACACTGAAACAATCTGGCTTTTAAGATCAAGTGGCATCTTCTGTTTGAGAATCATTCTGCATATGTTTGTCATCCTCCATGTACATGGTTTCCAAGATGCAGGAGAAGACAGTAGACATGTCAAAGTGGTACTTTTAAAGGATAATTCTTTTGTCTGCTGGAAATTTTATATATTTAGAAACATACAAAGCATTCTGAGGCCACGTTAGAATACAAATGCCTTTGGCACTCTGCTCTGAATCCATGCTTGTGCATGTCAGTTTGCCTAGTGAGATCTTCTATTCACAAATAGTCCTCAGTTTCTGTGACTCCCAGCTCTGCTGAGATTTCTGCAGCTCTAAGTGTGTGCTCTTTTGTGCATGGTAGGCAGCATGGAACACTGGATTTCTGTGCTGGAGAGCCAGCCATAATAATCCAAATAAACACAACCTTCTGTATATGAATTGTAACTCCAGTAACTAAAGGTTAAGGTGTCATCCAGTGATTTATCCTTCCTAATGGATATTTGTTGGATCACTATGATACAAACATAATTTACTACCCTTTGCACAACATAGTTGTGTCCTCAGAATGCTGTTTGAGGATTTACAATACTGAACAGGGTGAATTATGTGTCAAATTATCAACCCTCCTGTTTGACATTCAGTTAGTGATGTCAGGAATTGGGCATTTAGCAGAATGAGACTTCTGCAGCAATTTTTCCATAGGATTGTTTTCTTTCAAAGCTGCTGTTAATCAAAAGTTTCTGGACAAAAGCTGCAAAACAGATCATTGATTGCATTGACTGTTGTGCTCTGGCTAGCCCGATGTGAGTGGTGTTTGTTGTGGTTGTCATCCTCCTGGTAAATTATTGTCAAGGTGCTGCCTCCTTGATGGAAAATCCAGAAAATTGTTACAATTTGAAGGTAAGAGGTACCTTGCTGTAAAGAGCCCCTGGGTTTGGTGTGCCTGAAAAGATGTGAATGGATCCTTGGAGAGGAGTAAGTGATAAGTACTTCATTGTTCCCGAAGGTATAAACGCATTTGCAGGACTAAAGAGGTTCTGTGGATATGCAGGCAGCTGCACTTTGAAGTATATCCCTATCTGGAAACATTTAATGGAAGATTCCCTTCCTGCAGTTTCTACCTTCCTTTTGTGACAGTTCTTGCTTGGCTGGAATAGTTTATAATTCTTTTCTTGGCCATTTTTATGGTGTGTGCTGTATGACCCTATGTTTCAAGTGGTGCTTTGCAGATTACATTGAGGCTGCTGGGTGCTTCTCTAGGGCCTCCTCTCCTGTCTCCAGAGGAGGCAAAATAGATCTATTTGCACAAAGGACTATGTCAGAACTTTTGATTGGCTCCTTTTGAGCCTTTGATCCCAGTGGCACAGACCTGAAGTTGCCTTTATTGCATCCACATAGGAGGAGGAAGAGGAGGAGGTGTAGCTGGAAAGGATGTCCTTGTTTGTTACCTGGTCAAATGGGAGCTGCTGCTGCTGTGAGGAGCCTGGTTTTGACCTAAGTGACTAATATGGCTGCCTGTGCTTGTTACCTGTTGAGTTAAGCTTCAAATGAAGGCCATTAATTTAGTAAGTCTGTATAACTAAGAGAAGGTTCTTCACTGAGAACGTTCTGACATAAGCCATGGAAACAAAAAGAGGCATGCATCAACTGCACCTGTTTACACCTCTTTCCTCCTTCCTCCATGGTGCAACTCTAGGAAACACAGGAGCTGCTTATTGCAATGTTTGTGCATATGATCAACCAGGCAAAGACAAAATGAGGACAACACTAGGAATTTGGCAATTGTATTCCAGGATAGAGTGGCTGCCCTCCTCAAACTGCTAAACCCTCTGGCATATTCTCTCGACTTAGAAATTGAAAATGCATATCAGAATCTTTTCCTAGTGAGTTATCTGCCTCTTGTGATTTTCAGAAAGTTAAAAAGAAAAGACATTGCTTCAATACAGATATGCTGTCCTTACATTTAAGTTCCCAGGAGGCCTCTGACTATGTGACAAGAATTACTGTCATGGATATTGCATAACGGTTTATGCATAATGTTTAATGCAGTCTCAGTTTTATGAAATATAGATAATATTGGAGACATTTTGAATAATAGTTTAGATTTACACTTTCTTTTTAAGGTGGAGACAAGGGACATTTTTAGTGCTCTTCAATGACACTGGAAGAGTTGAGATCGTTACTATTAAAAATGAATAAAATCCATAGAAGTGGAAAAGAGAAAAAATACATGACATAGATGTATTATGGGCAAATCATAAATGTTTAAAGCATTTCTGGAGGTTAGAAATGCTGTGCCTTTATTTGAATAGCAAAGCTATCTCAGCACACTTCCTCCACAGTCTGCTCTGTCCAAAGTTTGTTGCTCCTTGGTATGGAAGGTTGAAACTCAACTGAGAGGACACAATTTAAAATAATCTTTCTTCTTGTTAAAGGTTTATTATTAAGATAAAGGCATTCAGAAAATAATTAAAAAAAAGGTATCTGATGCGTGTACTACACATGTTAAGAAGTGGCTCAAATTGTATGTATTTGTTTTGTGTCACACAGGACAGCTTTCCAGCTCGGTTTGGAGGAATACATTTTGTCAATCAGCCGTGGTATATCCATGCCCTCTACACAGTTATCCGGCCCTTTCTAAAGGAGAAGACACGAAAAAGGGTATTCTTCTTTTTAACTGTCCATTTCCTGGCAGTTGTCATCAGCAGATGCATCATACTCTAAGAAAGTAGATTAACAAGAGATATCAGCTTGCTATTGGTGGAAAACGTTTAAATATATCTGTGTCATAAAGGGTACCTTCAACTCTTTTAGAAACTTATGCAACATTATCCTTTAAGGATACAGTCAAGCAGTGCACTTAAATGCATTTTAAAATGTAAGCATATGCTTGCTCCTGGGGATTATATAAAAATATTGCCAACATTAAAGTTTGTATTAAGATTGTATTCAATTCCATTCTATTTAATTTCTGTTAAAGTTATTTGTGTTTTTCTTTTAAAAACAAAGTTAGTGATTACAAAGTCCTTTCCTAGTGTGATTTCCTTGACATTAGCATGAGCTAAAATACCCAGCTGGCATCTACTAGTATTAGTTTGCAAATACTAATTTGAATGAAAGCCAATAAAAGGGAATTTGTGTGCATGCATCTGTGCATAAGCATGAGCAGCCTCCGAGATGTTGCTGAATTTGTACCATTTGCATCAGTGCAATTAAATTAGAGCTTGGTGGTGATAGCGTATAGAATGATATTATTTCTGTAACAGGAATTTTGTCATCCAGGAAAACACAATCAACATCATTTACAGTGGCGCTACAAAGAACATGATTTTTTTTATGGAATCAGCTCTCTAAGCAGCTCTGTATTTTTTCCTCCTCTAACACACTCTGCAAGGCCACAATGATCCTTGATGTTGAGCTGTTTTTTACTGACAGATTATGCTTGAGAGGCCTCTGGTATTTACAGATTTTGAACTATAGATCCCAAAGCCTTTTATGTAATATCTGTTATAAATATGCAAATGAAGCCCCATTTTGCAGGACTCAGTTGCACTCTGTTGACTGCAGCCTCTGCAAAGAACATTGCAGTGCCAGATATGTCTGAGGCCTTTTCAACTCAATTGCTGCATATGTAGAACTAGGGAGTAAAATGCAGCTCATAGGAGTGCTACAGCATTAAAAAATAAGTGACAAGGCAGCTGAACACAGAGACTTACCAGTTAGCATCTAAATTTTCATTTAGACACCTGAATCAATGGCATATGTTTTCAGAAATGCTGACTTTTTACAACTGTTTTATGTCAATACTGAATACCTATAAAAAGTAGTTAGGTGGTTAAATATTGATTTACAGTTCTAAAATTAGTGTCAAAATGTGAAAGTTATGACCAGCACATAAAATTTAAAATCAGCTTAAAAAAATAATTATTAGATGCAGAACAAGCGATTGGGGAAAAAAACCCCAAACCCAAGAGAATTCTCTTTAGATTTTTTTTATCAGGCTTATTATTTATCCATTGTTTTTATCCCTAATTATTGTGTATTTTTTAATTTGTCATGTAGATTTGCAACTGATAGTTATATTCAGATAAATGCAGTATTCGGCATATTAAAAAAAACAATTGCTATGGAGTGAAACACTTAGCTGTAAAGGCACCATAAAGCAAATAACTTTCACCATTAATAAATGTTCTTTCACAAAAGGATAAATTCCTTTCTGAGATGGAAGAAAATCACTTTTTTTGCACAGTCATATTAGATTTCCTGGGTCCACAGCTGACTGGAAGGTGGTCTGAAGTAAGCAATAAAAGACAAATGTATATTTGGTCTTTATCTTTCAACCTTTTGAATTTAACTCTTATAAATCATGCTAAGGGTATAGATGGCCAGAGGAGTCCCTGCAAGGTGAAGTGGAATGTGAAAGATCTCTGAGGGCAAATACTAAAGTTAAACATAAACATAAATACAAGTATTCATGTCACGCCATACCAATATACAGATATATAAATGTAAAGTATATATGAATACCAGTCTACCAAAACATTGATGGAAAATATCAAATAGTCCATCAGCTATTGGCTATTCCCTCAGTGTTGTCACAGGATTAATTTACTGTTATTGCTTACTCCCTGTATTGTCAAGTATAAATGGCAGTTACTGGTATGACTAGATTAAGGAAGAAATTTCCAGCACTCATATCATTACACTCCACAATGTATCTTGTTTATAGAACTCATGACTGCATGCTGAAAGTCAATATGTATTCCTTGTTGTATATGGGGAATATTATTTTTATTTATATATTATAATCTCAATTTATTCATTTAATTCACAGAAGTAGGGAGAGCAATTGACATGAGATTAACAAGGCAGTTTGTCTGTCTAATATTTTGTCCATCTAGCTATCAGACTCCAGTTCTTACCCTCCCTAAGTCCCTTTCCCTGCAAACATTTTAAGTTATTTATGCTTTAATCATTTTGGAGATTTATGAACATAGTATGACTATGCTTAAGGCAGAGGCAACATGAGCCTTCCTCTGCACCTCTGTTAGCCCAGCACAATCAGAATGTTTAAATTGTACAATATCCTCCTAATAATGATGATGGCATTTGGGCTTCGATGTTTTTTGGTGATACCCTGTTTTTTTACCTGCATGCATACATACAGATATTCCTGCATGGTAACAACCTCAACAGCCTGCATCAGCTCATCCACCCTGAGATCCTGCCTTCAGAGTTTGGGGGAATGTTGCCCCCCTATGACATGGGGACGTGGGCAAGAACACTGCTTGACCATGAATATGACGATGACAGTGAATGCAATGTGGACTCCTACAACACTCCTGCAAAGGATATAGAAAAGGACCTCTCTCCCAAATCCATGAAAAGGTGAGTTAAAGGTACTATTGTCTTCTAGTATTGCCATAAGGTTAACATTTGCTTTCTTCCTCCTTTATGAAGCTGTAAGTAGTTCAGTGTATATATATATAGGAAGACAACTGGGGTTTTTTTTCACTTTCCTAAAAAGATCAGTGTTGATGAGAGAACATGGCCTTGATTATTATCATGTGAGTTGTGAACTCCATGCAGCTGATTATTCTGGGGTGCCATCTAGGCTGTGTACACAACACTGGCTTTGGAATAAGCTGCTATCTCACCTCAGTCTACAGTACTTATTAGAGAAACAGTGTTAGCTGGAGTGAGCCTCTGTGCAGAGGGTAAATTTGGGCAAATTACCTTTCTGGGCAGTGATGTTAGCTCTTATCTTTCTCCATCTCATAGCCTACTGCCTGGTATCTACCAGATGTAGGTGCCAGGACATTTACAGCATCTGAAGCATCAGTCACAGTGACTGCATGCCAGAGAAAAGTATGAGAACCAGGACCGAAATCAGTGCCAATTGTGATACTCAAGCCTGGTAAACATTCTGGCATTCTGATATTCTTCTCTTTGAGAAGGTACAGTGTAATTGCTTGCTGCATTTTACCATTCAGAATAAAGTATAGGAAGAGCTTAGTTACCTCTCCAGTAACTATGGAAGCAATGAGGTCATTAACTTGGAAGGGGTGAATCTGATCCAAGCTTGCCAGGGCAGTAGGAGAGAAAAGGGTAAAGATTACAACTGTGATAGAAAATGTAGCAGAAAGGGCAGCAGAAAGGGCAGCAAAAGTCAGAGTGCAGCTCATAAGGGGCAGGCCTAGCAATGGATCAGAAGAGAACAAACATGGCAGAAACCAATATAAAAAGTCATTAAAATTATGTTACGATATGCTAGGCTGGGAACCCAGTTTCAGGAGACAGCATGTGATGCAAAAGGGAAAGAAATTCTGGAAGCAGACCAAACAGGATAAAATATTTTTTGATGTCTCAGCCAGGAAGATGATTTTGGCTGGAAAATACTGCCTAGACTGGGAAGGACAGTGTGGCTTAAAAGGGAGATATTTTTGTGGAAACAGAGGAAACAGCGTAAGATTGCTATAGGAAATTTTTAAAAAGAAAAAAGCAGTAAAGTTTAAGGATTTTGTGTTGAAAAAACCTCCTCTCTATTGAAAGTGGGAAACAGCAAGAAACTGGATAGAAATCAATGAGGATAAGAAGTTAAAAACAGTTCTGAAACTCTATGACAGGGGTGCTGGAATGGCTGCAAACCTGGTCTCAAATTCCCAGTGGAGTAGTTTCGGCCTAAAATTCCCTGAGCCTCCAAAATCTCCAATGCCCAGATATATGAAGCTAGAATTGTGTAACTAACACAATTAATGGAGAAAATGGGACTGAGAAAAAGATCCAGGGAGGGGAAAGGTGAGCAAAACACTTACAATTTGCACATAATACAAGAATTATGAGACAGTAGAGAGGCTGTCTTAGACAGAAAGATGGAATTAAGGAACTGAAATGCAGAACTCTTTCTGCTGCAAAATGAGGTTGTGAGAGTAAATAACTTCATCCAAGGGTGCAACAACAACAACAACAAAACAAAACAAAACAAAAAAAATAGAGAAGAGAAGGCCTGTGACAAGTCCTTTTGGAGGAGCCTGTTTGGAGCAGAGTTTTCCAGATTGTCCTGGGCAAGCATATTATTAAATGGAAAAGCAGTGAGTTGACCAGATTCTTAATTCTTTCTCACATATTTTTTATTCTCATTTAACTTGTTCTTGAAAACTCCTTTCATGCAGTATAACACTTCAGTGTAAGCTTCGAATTGAAATAGTTTCATTCTGTGTGAACTAACACAGTAAGAGACCTAGTGCAGAAAATAAACATGTTGAAATCTGTATCTGTATAATATTATGCTAAAATTTCTTCATCTTCTATGCATTCTTTCTCAGTTAGATGCCTCCAGCATCTGCTGGAATCCTTGTTCCCTGCTGCGGGACATAAAGAGTACTAAGTAGACTTACTGTGCTAGTACTAAGACTGACAGAAAGTCCTAAGATTTCAGTGTATAAAGTGCACAGACTCTGTTAAAACACAAATAGAAACATTAAGATAAAACAGATAAACTCTATTTCATTAAAAATTAAATTTAACTTGGATTCAGCAACTGATGGGTTGTTTCTCTCAGTTTAAACCCACAGTCAGTAGGATATGTTAATGCAGATTTTTAACATATGAAAAACCATGACTAAGGCAATGAAAAGTGCTTAGCTTAGAACAAATTTCATAAGCATCTAGCAGATCTCCAACAATTGTGTTGTTTAATTTGGCTTACCATTTTAAAAATTAGTTTACACTCCTGAAAGACTATCCTACTGAGAATTCATTTCTTTCTTACTTATTTTTTGCCCCCAATGTGAACCACTGACATTCCAGTTCTCCTTGAATCTTTGGTGAATTGGATGATCTCACCTTGAAAGGACAGTTGACTGGGGGGAAGGATGATGGAGATAAGGAGGAGTTAATGCCACCTGTAGCACAGACCTCTGGGGAGAACTTGTTTGTGGCATCTGGCAGCATTGCAGCTGTCTCAGCAGTCAGGTTTAGCCTGTGGCTGTCATCCTGAGGCACTCAGCTGGAGATTTGTATCCTCTTCTCACCTAACCCAGCAGGGCAGATGTCTGTGTTGATAAACTTTGCAGAGGAGCTGTGGTTTGGTTCCTCACCTCTGCAACAGGACTTTGCAGTATAACTCCATAGTATAACTCTGTCCCACTGTGTTTTCTCAGAATGTATTCAGTAATGTTTGTAAAGTTATTTGGGAGATGTAAATAAAAGAGAAGGAGTTATAGATTTAAATGTTTTTTCTTTCACATATCTTCATTTGTGAATTGCTGCTGAATGGGATGAAGCATGACAGTAAATTTCTGTTTAAAACTGAGTGCAAACTATTTCTCCTTCTTCTTCATGGCATTTGGGCATCTGACCTTACAAACTGTAGGTCAGGATTTGTGCTGTTCAATTTTCACACCTGCCTTGGCATTGGGGCTTTTGGAGGCCCTGGGGATTTATGGCAAAAGCTTCCTCACTGGGAATTGGAGGCCAGGTTTGCAGCCATTCCAGCTCCCCTTCAGTCTTCCCCAAATGAGAATGGGAAACCCTGTCTGCTCAGTCATTGGCAGCCAAGGAAAAGGCTCAGTTCTAGCACTTACATCCAGTTGGCAAAGCTTTGAAGTTAATTTGCTTCCACAGCAATTTTTATCATGATGAACTGGATTTTCCATGAGTGCAGCTTCCCATCAGCAAATTTTCAATCAGCTTTGCATTGGCACAGTACCCTGTGAAGATTTTAAAAAAGCATTTGTAATCCAGTGGTTTAGTTTTCTGCCTGAGGAGCTGACTAGTGTTCAGGATGAGTATTATTGTACGCTCTTAATTTAAAAAGTTTAAATTATGCTTATCACAAGAGAGATGATCATATTTTTAAAGCTAATTTTCCTGATTTTAGTATTAGTATGAGAATGGAAAACATATAATTAGAAAATATTCTTGTGTCCAAAGTTTTCACCTAGGCTTTAAGTCAGATGTTTTTTCTTGTGTTTTTGTAAGTTTTCTTTGGATTTTTTTGAAGACGACCTCATCAGCTTCATTCATTAGTTTCACTGGGTGATGCCAGTTTATAAGAGGGGGGGGATTGACTCCATATGCTTATTTTAGGAAAGGTTAGAATTTGTAAAGGTTTTTCTCTCCACTGTGTCCTCTAAATGGGCAAATCTGTAGCAATGCTGCAGGCACAGTGTGCTTCCACTGATCAAAAATAGATGCCTGCATTGTAGAGATGTACACTTGCTGTTTAGTCATCTCAGATCTTCTTTACAGAAAGAAAGACAAGTAGGCATTTCCTGCATGAGATTTTTCCTCACTAAAAGAAACATCTAACAAGGGTTGCATTTACTGTACCCCAGAAGTGGCTGCTTTTTTGATGAGCTGAGCCATAGGTGATATGAGACCCCGTCTTAACACTCCAGGTTTTGTTTTCAATGGAAAATTTTGATTTTGCTGGAGACTCTGTTTTACTCTTTGCCCGTCACATATGGCTGTTGCAGGGCACCAGTACCATGTTATGCTTCTGGGCTGAATCAGAGAATCTAGAGAAATTTTACAATCATCACTGAATTTGCCCTGATCCTCCTTCCCTGTCCTGTTCAGTTGAGCTGAAAAGTGATTTTGACACATTTGTCTGCTGCTCCAGAAATCCTGCTAACCATGGCACTATTCCTAGTTTTGGCTTAGGATCTCGCACTGTTGAATTAAGATGCTATTCAGAAAAGGAGCAACTTGTGCTTCCAGCTAACACATCCCACTAATTGCAGTGTGTGATTAGCCAGCTGGGTGGCTGAATTGTACCTTCTTTGCCAGCCCAGTGCTGTATAACCTTCTGGAGACACAGTCAGTGCTTAAGTCACTACAGAGGACAGCTTAGTTTGCTCTTGTGTGTGGAGGACGCTCCCTGCTTCACAATTTCACTGAAGAGAGCATCCATTTTATTCCACCTTTTGCTCCTATATTTAGAGATCAGCACTGAGCCCTTTAAAGCCCTGTTATTCCTCCATGAGGGTATTTCCTGATGATTTGCAATGATCAGATGCTTGGGTAATGCTGTACCCTTATTTTTAAGCCCTGACAGAAATTAAAATAAAGAAGAGAAAGCTGAGGTTTAACCTCATTTGTCTTGATCTAGAATGTCAAATAAACATATTGTCCCTCTGCAGGTCTCAGTCAGTAGTGGATCCTGGAGTGCTGAAACGCATGGATAAGAATGAGGAAGAAAACATGCAGCCTTTGCTTTCACTTGACTAACAGTTTTTGAGCATTGGACATGAACTGAGGTGGAAGGCACTGCCTCTCAGCAACAAGCAAATCATTGGGAAAGAGTGACAGCTGGAATCCTATTTATTCATGTTAATGTAGCATATTGGCAACAGGTGTTACTATTCTGCCTGAATTCTGGATGCCCTTTGGTGAAAAAGAAGTGGAGAAAAAAAGAGAAAATGAAATGAAAAAGAAAAGGAATCAATAATTTATTCTGTAAGTGCCAACTTGTTTGTAAATACAATATAACCCTCTAATTTTACTTTGTAAGTTATGGTAAACAAGTGCTATGGAAATGAGTGACTATTAAATGTCAGTGAAGTGCACCATAAAAAAGAGAAAAAAAAGTGTGTTCTCACATGTACACACACACACACACAGAAACATAACGGACAAAGAAAAATATCAAAGCCAATGAAATGTTGTCCTTCCCGGGGGAAGCCAACTAGTACATTGACATCTGGATTTTTTCTGCAATGCTCACATAGAATGCTAAGATAAAGAGGGAATATAAGTACTTGGGAGATGCGATAATCAGTGGAATGTTTCCTAACTGTAGGACTTGGTTTCTTAAATAACACTGGGGTTTAGGATTGTGATTAGGCATAAACCATGTGCATTGTGAGAAAGATCACAGGTGAACTGGAACCAACTCTTGGATAGCTTCGTTGTGTAGCTGTATGGATCTCTAAGGTTTCTTCCCTAACATTTCATTTACACAAGTAACCTGCCTTGGTACCGCAATCAGGGTGTTGTAATGTGGGACACATTGGAGTTACTTCTCTTGCATTTTGGGTGCACATCAAGAGTTTTTCCAAAACTCTGTTCTCCCTTGGAGTGAGACATTAGTCCTCTAAATGCAGTGTAATAACCAGTATCTGAAAATAAAGCCTGGCAGCAGAGGTTAATCAATGAACCCTGTGCACTGGGAGACTGAATATATATTTTTACCAATCTCTGACAAGCATACAAGGTGACATTGTTAGATAAATATATTTCATTGAAGGTTTATACAAGAAATCATACCTATTCAATGTACTTAGATATATTATAGATTGTATATTGAGACACTGTCATAATAAAGTAAAACTTTCCATAGATCAACAGCATCCCACTCCAAGCAAGGATTAACATGAATAAGTTGTAGTCAAACATCTCAGCCTATAGTTTAGGACACTTTTGTTTTGGTTGTAGTGTAACTGTATATACTGAATGTGTGCCATAATAGAGAAGTACATTTTACCTCAAAAGGGCAACAGGTTTCACTAGGGATTGAGTAAATCAGCTGAAACATAGGGGCTGTGTCATCTCTTTGTGCTGGCTGATGTGTGTGCAGCCTGTGGTATGCTGAGGTGAGAATGTAATTTCTTATTAGGACTTAAATCAACAGTCAGAGTGTGAAGACACACAAGGTGCCTAGCATGAGATCTGCATAATTAGAGGTATTGTAAGATATCATGCATGTTTAGGCAGTGCAGGGATAAGTTAAGAAAACACTGACCACAGTGGAGGTGACAGCTCATGGCAACCCTGCTGTCCAAGTGCTAGAGTCCAAAACATTTCTTCCATTACTCCAGTGATTGGTGAAATTTCAAAGTTACTGGTTATAGGTCACCTCTTCTCATCCAGGATGATTACAGCTGTAAGATTTGGTAAGCTGAGATGAGTTAAGAGCAGAGAGTGAAAATTTGAAAGTCTGTCGTCTCGAGTTTAGCTGTAACTCCTGTGGTGGCAGCTTCAGCATTTCTCAGGGCTGAGACGACCCTGACTCTTCCAGCATCGCCCTTGATTAGCCCAGGCAACACACAGATAAAGCTTTCCTATTTCCCAGGTCATTAGCAGCACTGATAAATAGGGTATGCCCTAATACGCCATCACCTTGCAGGAACTTGTCTGAACAACTCATTGCCTTTCTGCTTTCCTAATTCTGTTTTCATAGTATGTGTTAGGAAATGTAGAGAGGAAATATATGGAGCTTGAACTTCTTATCAGTCTGTCCTACAAGTTGTCAGTAGTAGAAACTGTCCTAATACTACTTCTGTGGTTTGAGAGACTTGAAGAAACGATCAGTTCTTATATACTATTTTATTCAGTTCTATTTTTCACATTCCTTGTAAAATCATGCTGTATAAGTGAGATGTGTCTCCAGTACTTGCATAAGTGCCATATTTGAATGTATGTTATATATTTCCACACTTCTGGTTAGTAGGTTAGTATATTGTCATAGTTCTGACTTAAAAATTCTTATCAGATAAAACTAAAACATCAGTGGAAATTTTCTCTTTATAAGGGCTTCAGGATTTAGTCAGTACTCCACATGTATACAAGCTGTTACACAGTGGTGATCAAAATCTTCATAGATCCTTTCAGAGACATGGGACAGACTGGTGTGAGACAGCAGAATGCTGATTTCAGAGTACATCACCTGTCTAATCAAAAAATGCAAATCTATTCCACTGTATGAAGCGTAAAGTTTGTTTAGAAGCTTATAAATTTTTGTTTGAAAACATTTTATTTGTGCACTTAACTGTAATTTATGTAATATTTTCTGATGTCTGATTTCAATTTTAAGGTAATGAGTATTAATACATTCTTTCCAGAAAGTGAAAGTAGGCTATATTATAATTTTGTGTAACTGGGACCATCTTTCAGCCAGAACAAAATTGCTTTTTCAATAAGATTCTCTCTGTTGAAAAGCTGGACTACAGGTCTTCATGGCTGCAGCTTTTATTTCACTGAAGCAAATTCTGACAGTGGTAATTGCAGTTGTGACATTGAAAAAGAATACGGAAATGGGTAGGAGAAATAAATATACTTTACCTGCTCTCAGTATTCTTTGAAGGCATTTCTCTTTTACATATCAGGGTACATAAAGGGTTCCACCTTTCTTGTAGAAAATCTTTATAGGTAGTTCAATTTTTATTAGATGAATTTGGACTAAAAACTTTTTCCAATCTTTATTACCGTAGGAATTGCTGTGTAATTTTTATAGCAGAATTGAAGTGCTAAAACCAGAATGCACATGCTTGGGAGGAACTCCTCTTAATTTCTTACCTTTCTTGTGTATTGGGTAAAATAAAACCTTGTTGTAATTATGCATGCCATTATGCATATAAAAATATCCTGCAATATGAGGAACTTAGTGGAAAAACTGGATATACCTGTCCAACTACTTTAAAAAAAGGAGAAATTAAAAAAAAAGAAAAAAAAGTGCAAAATTTGATAGGTTTAGGTCTTTGATAAGATCTAAAAATATCCTCTTACATGATGACTTTTCGAAGACACAAATGTTTAAAAATATGTGGAAAAGTTATGGAAACTTCCATGACCAAAATTTCCTTGTAATCAGAGATGCCAATAGACTCTTGGCTTTACAGAGACAGGTAATCAGACCCACTAAGCTCCAAGAAATACACAGACTCCCTCCCAATAGTTATTAGTTGTAAAATAGTTCAAGATGTCTTTACAGAAATGTAAATTTACTGTATAGCATATTTAAAAAGATGTTTTGCACTCTACAAACATGCTATGCCTAGTCACAAACTGAACACAGAATTAAAGAAAAGAGGAGTAAAAGGGGCCTCAAGAGGTCCCTGATATGTGGAGGAGCAGATTCACTTTAATGTCGCTCTCAAATGTTTTAGCTCAGTACCTTGCATGGAATGCTCTTTGTATTATTTAATCACAGTCACAGCCAAGCCTAAACACATTACCTGAAAAAATTGTAACCTGACAGTATTTTGTTCATGCCATTTATTATCTTTCTGTTCTGTTTGGGAGATTAAAGTTTGTCAAGCATCCTAAGAAGTACCATTCAGCATTACTTGGAAAACACTTTGCAATAAGCTTTGGTCATATCCCTATTATTATATTGCTTCTGTTACGATTAATGATGTATGTATTTGTCAAGTTTTTTGATAAAGTCATGTTTGAAAAAGCATGAAAGAGAGAAAAAAAATCAATCAGGCTTCAGGATTTTATTTAGAATATTAAAATGAGATTTTAGGGGAAAGCTGAGTTTGGATTTTGTAATCTTTAACTGTGTCTGGGGCATGTCTGGCTGAGCTATTGGCAGTGTTGGGTTCCAAGGCAAATATGGAAGAATAATATCAATATGAAAGACAAGACCAAAGGTCTCAAAGGATTGTACTGAAAAAAACCCACTTATTCACATGGCTATCTGGATCAGGTCTCTCAAAAGAAAGGTACTTTGCAAGTAGCCTGTGAGTGTATACTTCTGGTCCTGAGAATAGTTCTTATGTCCACAAACTTCAAAACACTCTATGAAATTGAGAAAAAAATAGTTATCCGATTTCTCAGGTAGTAAAACAGGAACATGACAAGTTAGAGACATATCTCAATGGAAGACATTTTTCTATATGGAAAAGATGATGCTTTGATCACTCAGCCTGCTTTTAACTGCAGGAGAGAAATTGTGTCCCTATTTTGTGTAAGAAGGTTTTATTGTTGATTCACTCATGTCTAGTTTCTTTAAAACACTTTAACATGAGACCTTTGCAAACCAGGAGTAATCTGATTTCCTGTGGAGTTAAATATGAATGTAACATGTACATTTAATCATTTCTGCTGAGGAAATGGTGTATGTCCCCCAAATGAAATGCCTTTCTTCCCTGTCTGATTGTTGGGAAAAAAGGTAGTTTAATCCAAAGACTCCTCAAAAGGAAATTTGCCCCATAAAGAATTCTGTCAGGGTCGAAAGAAGATACTTATCTCCCATTAATTATAAAAGGAACATCAACATTTTGTTTAGAGGCATGCTTAGATGACCCCAAATGAAAGTGCAAGCCAGGCAGATAAAATCCCATGTCCTGTATTGCCTTGTAACTTTGAATGATCTTGTGTCAAAAGTCTGTATTTAGATTGACTTGGACATTCCCTTCAGTCTGCATTTCAGCTTTCAGTTGTGTAGGAATCAGCTTTTGAGATCTTAATTTGTTTCCTTCATAAGGGCCTGTTGGCACAAAACAGCTTTGACCCCTGTTGGATTGCACAATTTGTGAAATGGTTTTGTTGTTAAAAAATAACAACTTGTGTAGTGCTGGGCAGTGGTGAAGTTGAAACATGGGTCAGATGTTCCCACTGTTTTGTCACTCCTCCTCCGGTGCTTTGTGTGTGTAAACTGCTTTGATTGATAAAAGACAAAAGATGTGTTAACGTTTGCATGATAAGAATTTAAAAATAGGGAAAAAAAGAGGTTTCTACAGTGAGTTCAAAACCTGAGTTGATCAGCTACTGCTGTGGAATCCAAAGTCTGGGGGGGGACTGCATGAAGGTGAAACAGAGAAACCTCCAACGGAAGATGCTGATAATTCCTTATGGTTCATGTTTTGTTAAAATGTGGCCAAAGTATTTTGTCTGCAGAGATGGTGGAAAGCCTGATCTTTTCTCTCTGAATCAATGGCTTACAGTAAGTCCTTGCTAATAAAGATATGACAAAGCTTCCTTTTGCAGAGAATTCACTTCCAGAGAATTGACATATCTGTCAATTTGCAGTAGACAAATGGCAGGAGTTAATTAGGATTTTTATTTGATATGGAAATGCTGCTGTGATTCCTTAAAGAGGGTGTCGCATCATCAGCAACAAACAGCAGTGCCTAAAGGCAGGCAGCTCAAATCAGGTCCCTTGGTTAATAAAAATTTAAGAGTAGAAAAAATCAAGGGAAGAGATAATAGAAGATGATAAAACACAATAATTAAAAAATCAAAACAGAAGCAGGCTTGCAGTGGAAAGCTGTTTGAATGCCAAAAATTATGTGATAGAATTTGTATTACACTTCCAAAAAATTAATTAGTAGCCTATCATGAGTCCCTCCTCTACATTATGAGCACAGTTTCCATTTTCCACATGTTCTACCATGTATAGCTACGATGGAGTTTCTCAAATCTTTAGAAAATGAGTTACCGTGTAAAATGGTCGGTGCTGCAGCTGAGCTTGTGAACATGATTTAAAGGGTCAGAACTCAACAGCAGAGCCTCACCTGTAGATGGGTCCCAGGAGTATGAAGAGTGCTGTGTCCTGCAAGGCTGAAGAAGTCGTGGAAGGAGAGAATGAAAGGAACCCTATGGCTGTAAGGAAAAGTGGCAGGCCCAGGGAGAAAACAACATTAGGGATTTGGAGTGAATTGGTTAACCATTTTCACAGTGAGGGAGGCTTTCACCTGCTCACTAATATAAGAGAGGACTTACAAACCCCATGACACATCTGTCATCAGGAAGGAGAGATAACATTTCTCACTTTCCCACACAAACTCAGTTTCAGTATATTTAAACCTGATGCATGTGCTAAACCTGAAGTGCCTCTGCTGCTGCTGTTTCCACAGTAGCTCTCAGGATGTGGGTATCATGTACCATGCAAGAGCTGGAAGGGTAGAGCCCCCCCAACCCATCCATAGGAAGGGAAGGAGGGACGTGTTCTGCAAAACCCTGCTGTGGAGAAAATTTTGTGGGAGAACTTGTGCTTGCTCGTGTTATAGCCTGCCTTGCCCTGACACCAGTATCAGCACCTACTCTGGAAAGCTGTGAGTGGAAGTGGTGTGGGAATCTCTGCCAGCCTCGGTGTCTTGGGCTAATTATGCAGCCCTCGAGCTGTAGCTGGTGATCTGTGTCCCATGTCCAAACAGTGCTGCCGGTGATGTTAATTGTAGCCATTAGTCCCTCAGAGCAGAGATGATTTAAAGGAAGCTGACAACTTTAAGCATTACACTTAATGCCTAAGAATATTAAATTGGTGATTGTTACAAGTAATGCCTAAGATTATGATAACTTAAAGACTTCCAGGGTTTGGTTGCATTGTATCTTTGATAGGACTTAGTGTATAATCACTTTCCTTTAAGTAGGGCTGTCCCTGAGGTTCACGCTGCATCTTTGATGCAGCAATGCTAGAAGGAATTAAATAGCAGAAAATGTCATTCTAAGGCTATGAATGTGTTCAGAGGGGCACATTTAGATTACCTGACACTCTTAAGAAAAAACGTGTTCAACTTGAGAATAATGGCTCTTTTAAATCATTTGCTTCTCTAGCTCGTTCACCCTATGGATTGCTGTGTGAAATGTGTTCTGCAAAACATTCCCAGCTTTTCATCCCTTCTTCTACCCTCTTGTGTTCAACAGCATCCTGTCTTCTGTGTGTGCTTTATTCTATGAATAACTGAACAAAACTGTAAAAAACCCCAAAAGACTGATAATCTGCAGACTAGATCTTGAGGACCAGTGTTTTAAATATTTCCCTTGTACAAATCTCTGGTTAACAGGGGGAGATGGAAAATGAGACCAAGGCCAACCACATCACAGAGGAATACAAAACGAAAGAGTCTGGCTAGGAGTGTAGATGAAACAACACTTGTGATATAAGATGTAACCTTCCCTGACTGTTAGTTGTCATTCTTCACATAGGAACTACTGCCTCAACATTTAATCAACAACATATTAATGGAAGTACTCATGTCTCAGTGAAGGCTGTGCACAAATCATGTAACTCTGTTGATTCTGCACTCCTGCAAATACAAAAGCACTCACATAATCTAATAATACAGCTCTTTTATGAGAATAATGATTAACAGCTAGCCATGGCGACATCTAAAATTGCAGATTGGCAATCTGTGCCTTAAGGCTCTTTTGATCTGTAGTACTTGCACAGCAGTAACTACTGTATAATGTTCTTTTTGCATGCAGCAATCTACTTTGGAGCCCTATGGAAAATATTATAGCACCATAAAAAAATTCAAAATTAAATTACAAGAGTAATTTAAAAACAGTGCTTGTATCCTCAGGATAAAATTTGTTTGTTTCTCAGTTTAGTACTGTTAGGACTCAGGGGGTCTGAGATTTGTAAAGCCAGGACAAGTTTATTAATCATGTTCTTTCTCTGTAAAATTTCAATAACTATTCTCTTTTCACAACTTGTTGTCAATTTGAATTTTATTCTCGGACCTAGTGAAATGGTTAATTTTGGTCTGTTGTGTTCTAACCTAAAGTCTGAAGATAAAGCAACTTTGTGAACATCACTATATATATATTGTATATCTAAATATCATCAGTTCTCTGTGATCAATAGGCTGCTTTGGAGAGTGCTACTACTTTAAATCATCATTGGTTATTGAGGAAGAATGACAGTCTGTTAAATAAAATATGACCAAATGAAAATTAAAATACATATATATATTTGTGTTTGTACATGGGAGTGTTTGTCTGGCTTCCTTGTGCTAAAACACATATGGAAGACATACTTTAACTGGATGAACTGCATTTTTTTAAGCAAGGTATTGAGAGAAAAATACTGAGTGGTATGTGAGCATGAAAGTCTGGTAACACTGAATGTCTTTCCACCCATCAGTAAGTTTTAGAGAATTAACATATTTCACATTTACAGTACCATTTTGAACTGTCATTTGGAAGTCTCTCTTTATCTCACAGATGAAGATCATGTAGAGACACAACACAAGAAAACCTCGTTTCCCCCTCCAAGATAATTCCTACTCTCCTGCCTCTAAGCTTCGTCTGTAGTGTGTTCCCTAGCGTCATCTTGTGTTCATTGACTTTTCTTTTTATGCCACATCAGGGAGAAATGGCATTAGGTTTGACAGAGATGTCCCTTTCTTCGGGAAAATGTTTCTGTTCTCAGGAGAGATTAACCAGGGTAGGATAGAGCAGGCTGTGTGACATTGGAGCACTGCCTGCCAAATGACCACATTTAATTCTAGATTTTGTTTTTCCCATGAGGAGGAGACACAGTAAATTACAGTAATGTGTTTATGTGCTTAGTTAATGTCATTTTTGTATTATGCCTTGCTTAAGATACAAGGACACATATTCACCTCTTCTGTACATTTTCCATATCTTTTCTTTGGTTTACATAGACAAAAAAAAAAAAAAAAAAACAACAAAAACAAAAACAAACAAACAAACAAAAAAGCTGCAGTAGCTTCCAGTTTCACACATAATTTCAGTGGTGTATGCAGATGCATTCCTTATGCCAACATGTTGAAAAAATGTTGATGGTTCTCATCTGTGTGGGGATGTAGTCCCTCAGCTCCCAGGTGCTGCATGGTTGCACACAGTATATAAGCTATCACTGCACAAGAGTGGATTTCATCATGACATAACTGTACAAGCTACATGTCAATACAGCTCTCTGCTCCCTTAGAAATCCTTCACCTGCATCACTCTGATGAGCAGAGTTGAAGCCCCTACAGGGATGTCGTTTGCAATGCCAGTGCATACCCATTTGTATGTTGCTTTTCCCTGCAAATGATGTGATCCCACTGTGTGCACCTTTGGGGTTTGTGTGTGTGCTTGTGTGCGTGTGCATATGTCTGCTTGTCTCACCCCACCTCCCATGTTGGACCCACTTCCCTAATGTGGGCTTTCTGTGGGAAAAAGACAGAGGCCTCAAAGCTGGCATCTTGTGTTGCCATGTGACACTGTGTTGTGACAAGCTCAGGTGGCCTGATGTGGAACTGGCTGGAGCATCCTGCAGTTCCCGTGCAGCTCCAGTACCTTCAGTTCCTACCAGAAGAGAAGCCTGTGGACTGGAGGATGGGAGAAAGAGTGCCAGGTCTGCCTTTGTTCTGAGGGAACTGAGAGGCAACGGGGACCTACACTGGGGCTACACAGACATTTTAGACACATAGTACCATAAAAGTTGGTAGGTGGGCAGAGGAATGGTTTTTGCTCCCTGTGGGCAGGAGTTCACACAAGACCTCCAGTCAAAAGCAGAATGTCACTGTAACTCCCATCAGTGTAGTGACATGGCCAGGAGGATGTGCAGGAGTATGGGAGTTTAATCTGTGGAATTACTTACCTATCATGCTACCACAGGTCTGGTGCAGCTCACAGTATCACTGCAGTGATGAAGGGTAGAGGAGTGGATAGTGAAACTGGGAGCTGTGCTAATAATTTCAATAGTACTGGCAGTGTTTACACAAATGTCTCTCTGTTGAGAACAATATAAACAAAGTAAGTGCTCACAAAGCTGAAAATTCTCTGTGTCAGTAGCAGATAAAATATTTTGTCGTGTTGCCTCCGTGATTCTCGGCAGTGCTGTTTTCATTCCCATGAGATGAATAGTGGGGAAAAACAGCCCTTGGCCTTCCAGGCGTGTACAGATGGTTGGCTAGTCAAAAGCCCTTCCAGTACCTGAACCCTGACTAACAGCATCCTTTCCCCTCTGGACAGATTACTGGGCTGTCAAGGAATCCTCTTCCCATCATCCATCAGCTTAACTGCTGAAACCCCTGGAGATTAGCAACTGAGAAAGTGCCTGTGTAGCAAAAATATGTCACACTGGTCAAAATGGAGATAATATTTTTTTTTACCCTATCATTTTCTTCTATTCAGATATACAACTTTGCAACTTTCATCATTAAATTTACAGAAAAAAATATAGATGAAAAAATATTATTTAAATGTAACTGCTTAAATTTTATCTCCAGCAGTGGTACAGAAAACAGATAATCATATGGTTTGATAGTATTAATTTTCATTTCAGTGTCTGAAAATAAGACTTATTTTAACAGACATATAATTTCTTCCTCATGGAGCAATGAACTAAAAATGAGAGTGATTTTATCCATATCTCAATCCTAGAATCACCAAATAAAGTCTAATTCTGATGAAGAAGCAGTTGGGATGCTGATCTTAATGCGATTTTTTTTTTTTTTAATTTTGGTATATAGACCAAAAATTGATAAAATTTGAAATTGAAATATGAAGCTTTGAATTAGTTTCTAAATAAACACAGTAGTGGAAAATGACAACATATTCAAAGCTTTACAATCGTTTATTTTTTTTTCAATGCATATACCCTTTTACAGTTCAGATCAAGCGACTACAAACCAAGAATATACCCTGAAATCTGAAAGTGCTCAGAATAAAGTATGAGGTACAACTGTGCATTATACTATCAACTGGATTTTTTTCTATTAAGGTTTTATATTATCATTATTAGATCCTTTTAATGCTCATGTAGCAAAGACATCAAGGAGAACCAAAGCGTCTCGTTTGCAGAAAAAAAAAAAAATAAAGGAAAGATGTACTTGGCACATCAAACTTATCTTTTTTTGTATAATTTCTTGTTCATGTGACTTCCTTTTCTACTTTAAAGAAACTGTAGCCACGGATCTCAGCTTATGTGGCACCCCAGTACAAGCAGGGTAAACCACAATAGTCTCCTAAGTTGTTTTAGTGTCATCAAAACACTCTGACATGTAGTGTCTTTTGAAAACAAAAACTGCTGTCTGAAGTTAATAATGAAATAATGATGCTGCATTCAAGAGAGAATTTGAAAAAGTGCTTGCAAACCTACCTGCCCAGGTACATAGTCTCTTAAAGAGATGTGGTTTGCAGTCACTTTATGAAATGGTGGTCTTCAACCTCCAGAATTAAAAACAGGGGGAAAGGAGCATACCCTCTAGGAATGTGACTTTTTTTCATGGGCAGGTAGTGTAAGGACAAGAGGGAACAGTTTAAAACTAAAAGAGGAGAGATTTAGGCTAGATGTAAGGAAGAAATTCTTTACTCTGGGTGTGGTGAGGGTGCTCCATCCCTGGAAGTGTTCAGGGCCAGGTTGGATAGGGCTCTGAGCAACCTGGTCTAGTGGAAGGTGTGGGGCTTGGAACTGAATGATCTTTAAGGTTCCTGTTGACCCAAAACATTTTGTGATTCTAAGATTTAGCCTGCTGCTAATTTCTTGCTATGATAAAACTACCTCATTATAAGAATTTAGTAAAATACAGAGGCAACTGCAGTGCAGTGTGAATTAATTAAAATTCAGTCATTAACTGAAATTGACCTGAAGTCACAATTCCTGTGAGTAACATCCTGTGTCACTTGATGTTTGGCAGAGGATCTTGCACAGGTTTTCAGGGAAGCTGGGGATGTGACCTGCTATTGTTGCTTTTTCCCTTCTTTAAGTTTTCTCAAGTTCATTGCCTTTAAATTTCTCTGCTAATGTCCTGAAATGTGAAAGGAAGCAGGTGGATCTACTAGAGAAGAATTTCTTTAATCTTCATTTATTGCTATTTTCCTGTCTTCTAATTTTATTGATGATGAGACAATTTTTGTGTGAGGGTTTCTCATGTGGTGTTTTTTTGGCTTTATTTGTTTGTTTGTATTTTTGTTTGTTTGGGTTTTTTTGTTTTTCTTTTTTTTTTTTTTTTTTTTTTTTTTTTTTTTTTTTTGTTTTTTTTTTTTTTTTTTTTTTTTTTTTTTTTTTTTTTTTTTTTTTTGAAGGGGAGGAGATGAGTCCTTTTTTCTATTTCAAGGAATTAATCAAATTATGTTTTCACACTCCTGCAGTTACAAAAAATTAGTTTTGAATATTTCCTCCAGTTTATTATTCAAATATTTGCTGTTTTTAATGATTAAATAGAAGCAGCTTAAAAATGCATAATGATGCCAATTTCCTGCCTAGTTTCCCTTTCCTAGGAGCACCTTAACAGCGCAATATAAAGCCCAAGATGACAGCAATTTACACCTCTGCAGAGACAATAAAATGCAAATAATGTGGTTTATCTTGAGTATTTTCCACTGGAAAGAATTAATTTTACCCTGTCTTTATTCTCACACATGGAAAAAAAAACCAAAACACTAATAAGATGGCCACTGTCTAATTGCTTATTTATTTACATTTTTAAGCTCAGATAAGAATTTATCTACTACAAAAAGCTATCAGGGAAAGTTGTGTATTGGTTGGGCACCGCATAACAAAAAGGCACCTGGCTGCTGCCTTTTATCACTGCTTGTTTGCAGAGGGATGTTTGTGGGTTTCAGACTGCAGAAGTAAGTTTGTGTTTGGCTGAAGTAATTATGTAATGAGGGGCCATAGAGACTAGTTATAGCACAGCTCCCTGGTTTGCATTTCAGATATGGAAACCTCTTCCTTATAAATGGTACTTTATATGGGTTTTAGTTTCTGTGGGATTTTTGTCACATAGCTTCACTGAACAGAACTGCTGCACCCTAGGGAGAAAAGTATCAGTGCCATCAGAGAACTAATTTTGGGAAGGCAGAGAATAAAACTGTCAGCTTTTCCAAGCTGAGACAGTTTCCCAAGGGACTTTTTATTTTGTGAGGAAAACTACTGGCGGCTACTAGCAGTACTGATATTGATTTTAATGTTCAAGTTTGCAGTCATTATTTGCAAGAGCATTTTGATTAAAATGACCTGACTTTGATTTTCCCTCTCAAAATGGCTTTGATTTTCAAATTGATTTTCTGTCTGTTTGTACCAGGTAACTAAAACAGTTAAAGTTGTTGATTTTTTTTTTTTTTAATCAAGCCTACTATTCTGATTGTTAAAATGGTATCATGGTTCTGAATGATTAGCACTACATTTTTTAAAGAAAGTTTTGTTCTCCGGTCCTGTTTCATTCTGTGTCTCATTTGTCAAACTACCACAATTTTTCATGGAAGAGAAGCTCTTAAACTGAATGTGCTCTGTTGCTTGACTTCTGTCATATAAAGTCATACGTTGCAAATATATATTGGTTTCTTTAACAGATGAGCTGAAATAAGATTAAAGAGCCTAAGAGGACACTAAAAGTCACTTATTCCTGATTTACTGAACTAGAAAAATAATCACATCATTAACTCCCATCTCAAAATGCAAGACTAGTCTTCTGAAAAGTTTAGTTAATGGTTGCACCTGCTCTATAAATTTAAGCAATCCACTCCTCGGCTTTATTGCCTCCGTCCTCAGTGAGGTCCATAATTCCAGGGCACAGATGATTAATGCCACCCTGTTTGGATTCCTGCATCTGTGTGATGAGTCAGGCTGCGTGGGAAGGGACAGTTTTAAGCCTTTGAATTTTTTCCCATCTTTCTCTATTCTCCTGAGTGAGACTGGGCAGAATTTGTCCAAGAATCTTCTGTTGAAGATTTTGGATACAGCAAAGTTGGAACTGTAAAACATTTCAATATCATCTACATTTTTGAAGTAATTTTTAAAAAGAGTTTAAATACATTTATTTTGATAAAATTATTCCTTTAATGATATGTTAGGTAAAACAACGACATAAAGTACTTCTGTTTCAACTAAGATATTTTATTTTGTTAAAACCTTTGGGATTTTTACAATTAATTATTATCTGAGGCAAGTATAATTTCAAAATCCATATACTTTTCTTATGAACTAAATTTCCTTTTTTATCTTTTGTTTGGATCAGCATCTCTGGTTTGCTGTAGGTGCCTTCCAGAAAGGTCATGATTTGATTAGAATGTGCCTCCAGTCCTTCAGAACCATATTCATCCATTCAAAGGTTTGTTATTTTTTTTTTCTTTTCTCTTCATCTGTCCCAAAGCTTTGGCCTCATCCTCTGTCACCTGATGACAGCCAAAGAGATCTTCTGAGTTGCATATTAAATAAATAAGTTTGTGACTTTGCATCTTTCTTTTAAAAATCCTACAATTCTGATATGGGTGTCAGAATCACTTTATAATTTTTCACTATCAAATGTGAAAAAAACCACAAATTTCTCAATACTATGGTATGCAAGGAGCCCATGTGCATCAAGGAAGCAAAAATAATCATGATGGGGAGGGGAAGGGTAGATAAGAGAGAGGGAAAATCAAGAGAGAGAGAGAGAGGAAGATCTAGAGCAAGAGTGAGAGCAAGGAACTAAGCGTTAGGATAAATAATGACACGCTCAAAGTATTATTCCAGCATGTAACGGTTCCCTTTTCTTTCTGATCAGCTCTCAACTGAAAATCAACTTACTTTATCAGAGAAACACCAGTCTATTGTGTTATTTATGAAAAATCTTGTATTCTCTTTGCATCATTGTTGACTACCATCAAGAGTTGGTCTAGAAAGTACAGTATTGAGCTTGCTTGCACAGAGACAATATAATAAAACTAAAAAAAAAAAAAATAGACTGATAACAAAGACGATGTAATGGTATTTGCACATGGAGAGTAAATGTCCTAAGACAGCTCAGCCCTGAAAATAGCCAGCGGGGTTTGAAGTATGATAAAAGCCTAAAAACTCATGAGTGGTTTGGAGAAATTGAGTAGCCTTCTGGGTTACTTTTTTTCTTTTTTCCTTACATGAGCAAAGAGTCACGACATGAAATTATCAGGCTGCACATTCAGGATGCCTAAGAAATGAATCTTCATTCACCCTCTAATTAAAATATTTTCACCATTACCACAGAGCACTGGAGATCCTAAAAATATATATGACTTCCAAAAATACATTCATAAAAGGATTATTTATTTAGGGTCATTAAACACAAAAGGCGTATGTTCACTGTCTCAGGGCGATCTTGAGACACAGGGCTCCAAGTATTCTGACAGTTCACCAGGGGAACATCCATTCCTGCTTGCAGAATTCTCATATCTTTCCTGGCCATCAGCTGCTGCTCACTGTCAGAAACAGGACTAGGCAGACCTTTAGTCTTCCCCAGGAAGGCTTTTCCTACCTTCACTAAAAATCTTGTATGCTACAGGTTTCTTTAGTGCCCAACGCTGTGATGGATTTGAGATTTGCTGGTAGTAAGAGCAGTCCTCTTTCGGGATTCTTCAAAGACTGTTATGCTGCAAGGGCTTGCTATCATTAAGATAGATGTGGGAAATTCACATTACTTGACTTCAGACACCTATATGTGAGATAATCACCTGATTACAACCTGCTCTGATCAGTGGAGAAGAGAATTCATGGTTATTGCCATCTCCCCTAGGAGATAAGCTGTGCACTATGAATCACAGAACTCTCTGGAAGGGGAGACAAGAGATTAACTCTCACTGCCCTTGACTGGCACCCACATTGGAGAAAATGTGAGAGGAGAACTGGTAAGAAAGGGAAGTAAGTAGAGAGTTGTATTCTTGGTCTGCTTCCTCCCTCGTGGAGAACATTGCTAAAAAAAGCAGGAACATGGCTTTGAAAATTCTTTTCGAGGCAAGAATGGTATATTTTCTAAAACAAGAGTGCAAGGGCGAGTCAGCTGGAAAATCTCTCTGGTGCACAGACTTCAACCAGTTTTGGGGTCCACAAAGATGTTAAAGACATCTTTTGTTATGCATAAAGATGCTATTCTTTTGTGAGTATAACATGTCTGTAAATGATAAATTTGACTAGGAAAAAATATGTTAATATGCCTAATTGTCATGTATTTTCTCCAAAATCCCAGTTTTACAATTCAGAGGGCTAACTAGGAATGAGAAAAAATGCATTTAAATAATTCCTGGCTCTAAAGAGCTATATAATGGAAATGAAGCTGCCTAAAGAATAATATCAGATAGGAGCTGTACACAGAGCAGGGCATCTGAAGGGCAGCACAAAGAAAATTAGGCTGCTATTGCTTAGGTTCAGAGGAACTGGACTGTGTAGCTCCTGGTGGTTGAATTCATTCACAATAGAATTGTATCAGATGTATGATGTATTATTTTAAGTGTTGTTTCTGTGTTCAAGATAAAATCATCTGTTTTTCTGCCATGTGGAAAAAAGTTCATTACCTCAATGTTTTTCCTAACACCAGTGAAAACCAATTTCTGTGTCAAATATCTGTGTCTATACTTACAATTATACCTACACCTTTAACTATCTATATATTATTTTCAAAGCCAAAAATCATTCTCTTCCATTCCTCCTGATCTGCATCTATAGTAGGTCATTGTTTCTCCATGATGACACTTAAATTGCTCACCACTTGTTCAGACAAATTAAATGTACCACAATGCTTTGAAGGTACTCCATCTGCCTTGAGCCAGGGTTCTTCATATAACCTATACTCCAAATGCCATGTTTTGCATTGTTAATCTGTCAGGAACTGCTTGCTGGTATGGTGCTTTGCTGCAAAAATACAGCTGCTGGATACTTAGGTGACAATAAGAGCAGCTGACAAATAACTAGTTGAGTCAAAATGAATGGCATTCATTTGACCAACCTTCATTTACATGTGACCTAACTCTATACACTCTCATCAGTAAAGAGGAACAGTCACTTCAAAGTGACTCATCACACCCTAAAGCAGAAATCTTAGCTAGAGGAAGCTGTTGGTATGACTGGCAGGGGAGGCATAATGGGAACCTGAAACAGCCCATACACTGCACAGAGGCAGTCCACAGGAGAAGAGAATTGTTTCTTTACAAGTTATTAAACAATGGAAGAAGCTGTTTTTACACCTTTTATTTGTAATTAAGAGGTAGGTCTCTCAAGGACAATTCTTGCTTAATAAAATGTAGTTAATAAGGCTTGCATCATCAAAGAGGCACTGCTGCACACACATCTGACCTCTCCTTCACCTCCTTCAAAAGATGTGTCAGCTCATGCTAGGAGTACTGAAACATGCTCCAGCTACTCTTCTGAGACACAAGGCAAAAGGAATGGACTGTGATATGGCAGGAAACCTTTCCACATTGATCTTTATTATGGTGAATATTCAAGTACTCAGAAGTGTGAGTAATATAAGTTCAGGCTTTCTGAACAACTGATCCGCATGGTGATGGATTAATAAAAGACACTGCAATGTCTCTTGACTAATTGTGCTTCTTTACGTCATACTGAACGTCAAACTAGCTTATAAGATGGGTGTATACTACAGTTTGACTTTTTTTTCTTTCCTTAAAAAATAAAAAAATCCAAAAATCATAGGGTCCTGTGCTGGATCCATGGATTCATTGCCTATGAATCTGGTAAATACTTCTTGTGTGGTCAGCTAAATCTCTTCCTTGAAAAAAATCAACCTCTATTCAAACGGCAATGGAGACCCAAAGTCTTCTCTCAGAGGCTTCACTCTAAGGTCTCACTGTCCTTTTGCCAAGGGGGTGTCACAACCCAGAGATCCACAGCTGTTTTAAGTAGAGCAGCTGGAACATGTTTAAATTAAAAACTACTCTATTTTTCATAGAGTGAAGGAAATCTTCAGAATTAGCAGTGCCTACTCATTTGGGATTGCAGTTACTATAACTTGCTTGGGAGATGTCGATTCAAACCTTTACTCTGAGCAATGAGTTTGTGTGCTTGAGCACTACCTGGATATTGACTCATACGGGAACAGGGAGTGGAGATGCAGGTCTGGTTCTCTTGACCAGCAAAGGAAGGATTGTTATTTGCTGCTTGCAGTACCCAGGAGAAATTTATTTTAGATTCATTTGTTCTGTAATTTAAAAAGACAACTAACCTTGTACATGGAGGATTTAAAGCAGGTGAAATAGTAAAAGGGAAGTGAGAAAAGGGATGGCAGCAAAGTGTGTAATGTATTAGGATGTCTATTTTGATGCATCTGTTGGAGCTTTACTCTATCCAATGTTGGGAACTGCCCTCAAATTAAACAGTTCTTTGAGCAGCCACCCATCCTTTGCCATGAGGTGTTGAAAGCAGCCAGAGGCACTGCACAGACACAGGAAGCTGGAGATGGACCAACGTACGTATGTATGGCTCTCCTTCAAAAATGACAGGCTGCATAACCAGAGCCAAAATCTGTGTATTTCTGGTGTGTCTGAGTGTGTCTGGCTATTTTTTCCTGAATGGCTGAGGGCAGCACCAGAAAATTTGGGAGCCTGAAAACCAAGTGTGCCCTGACAGTATCCATCTCGATACAAACCAACTCTGTGGCCTGAGTTTATTTCACAATGGCAACTTGGTCCTCTCAACAATTTAAAAATACCTTTCTCTCTGTCTTTCCATGAACTGTCTGAGCTTGTAATGCATGGAATAGCTCTTACCCTCTTGTGCATCCTTATACTACGTTCTTCTGCTCCAGCCATGAAATTGTTGACACATCTGAGTACATTTCATTATACAGTCACATTTCTGTGAAGTGTTGAATGGTAGCAATGTTTACTATAACGGTTTGAAGGATATTTTCTTGTTTGTTATGAGACTTCTGTGATAGGGCCACCGAAGACTAATGAACAAAACAGAAATGGTATCAGTAGCAGTTAAAAGGTAATTTAAAGAATTAACAGCAGGAAAAGAGAATGCTGTACACAAACTACTTTATACATTTCAGACTTTCTTTTTAAACAGAAGCAGGTGGTAGCTTTCCTCCTGTGAATCCAATGCTTTTTACTGGAAATCAATCATTCCTTCCATGGGAACACATTAGAAACTTTAATAATAGCAATCTATTGCAGCTCACTGATAGGTTTTCCAGCAGTCTAATCTTCTGGACTTGTGTTTACCCATGATTGAGGATGGCTGGCTTCTCTAAAATACATTAATTTGTTGTAGGCCTACTGTGTTCAAAATCTTGCAAAAATACATTGTATATTGATCATAGTCTTCCTCTGGGATTCTGGGGAATCAACTTGGTGTGATTTGGACCTAGCTCAGTTTCAGGCTAGAGGTTTGGTGCATTAATCATTAAAAAAAAAAAGCAACTGTAAATGTAAGGGAAGATGGAAGGAAGAGTTTATGAGACAGATAAAATTTAGGTGACTTTGGCACTTCAGACTGCAGCTTCAGGCCCTCCTTTGAGAAGGTCGGCATTATTTTCACCATCCCCTATGACATTGCAATCCTCTGCTTCAGATCACAGTCTCTTGTATTGTGCCTCCAAAAGGGATTAGAGAAGAGCAGGCTGGAGCTTGGGTCTTCAGCTTCAATGGCGTGGAGCTCCTTGAAGCACTGGGAGGCTCTAAAGGACAACTCAAAACACGTCTTTTAAGGAATTGTCAGACTACTTATTCTTGGTGAGATAAATTCTTGCATGTTTTTTGGTAAGAATGAAGAAAGCTATCAGGCTGTGGGGAGCATGGATATGGGGTAGAGTCTGCTGTTGGGAAGGGGCACTGGGCAGAGCTGATACCCAGTATGAAGAGCAGGGGCAGAGGGAAAGGGGCTGCAGGCACAACAGTGCTTTGCAGCCCAGTGCTCACAACACTCTCCTGCTCCTGAAACAACTCGTAGGCTTCATCCAAAGGATGTGACAAAGGAAAATAGGATGCAACAGACTGTGAGCAAGGTTGCTGCTTGTGTGTGAAGATAGTGGCAATTGTTGGAAATTTCTCCACCAGTATTTACCCTGGCCTCACCAGTGTCACATAACAAAGTACACTCTTGTCCCCAACCTCAGCTCTACTATTTTCATACTGATAGTGACTTCATTAGTCCCCCTTCACCTCATCATCACTCTGAAATCTCATGCTCAGTTGCTAATTCTGTGTGGTTCTCACCAAGTCCCTGTTTCATATGTGGTATTTAATTTCCCAGTCATGGTCCAGGTTCTTTTGTCTAGAGATACTGGCATTTAAAAAGATCATTTGTTTGAGAGGGCCTAGACTGACAAGGTAGATGTCTACATCATTATTATCTGCTATTCTGACAATCTATGTGTCATCCACACGTTTTACTAACAGTGATATTGTGTATTATTAGAGAGCATTAATAAAACATTATTGAATTAATCCCTGTACAGGGATCATCCTGTTAGAATATTCCTCACTTCAGTATAACTTTCCATTGACAGCTGCATTTGGACATCTGCCAGTTAGTGCATTCTTAATCCATTTAATGTGTTCTCCAGTAGTGTATAAGAGACTAATTTTACAATGAGACTCACAGGTGGCACTAAGTCAAACACCTCATGAAAGGCAGACTTTACCAATTACTTTTGTCAAACAAGTTAGAAATCTCAGAAAAGAAAATCATAGCTACAGTCACCTTGGGGACTGAGTTACAGAATCTGAATCAAAATATGTTTTAAAGAATAAAGTACTAAAATATTTCTTTAGGACTAATTTCACTAAGGGAATTTAGAATCATGACTGTGACTTCTAACCCTGGTGCAGTCCACTTTCAGGTAAGTTCATGAAAAGTGTGTTAGTATAAAGGTGTAGCATCTCCAGGGGAAAGGAATGAAGATATCTTTTGCTGCCCTGTTTCTGGCAGTTTCCTCCCTGAATACATTGCTCATCAAATGAGTTATCATAGGTTGTGAGAGAAGTCTTAGACCACCGTGGTATTGAAAAAAATGGTGTTGGGGCTTGAGTGGCTATGCAGGCCCTCTCTTCTAGACACACTTAAAAAAACCCCACTGGCTCTTCATTATTTTTTGAAAGAAAGATGGTAGAGGAGGACAAGAAAGAGGTGCAAAACAGGATAAGATGCTTAACTTCTTCCTTGCTCTCCTTCCTTCCATCTCTGTTTCTGAATGATTAGTTTAGATGTCTCCCAAGTCTGCCTTTGTGCAATCCATTTTTGGACACCTGAAAGGATATCTGCACAGGCTGCTGTCTATCACTGTGCATGTGCAGCCTCCAGTCTAAGCCTGGCAAATGTTGGTTTCCACTGGTCAAGCTGACATTCAGCATGGGACTTTGCTAGCATTAATATACTTTAAGTTCTCAGAGGGAGAAACACTGTATTGCACATAGCAGCTCTTTGCCTTCCTGGGCCTACTGCCAGAAGTGAAAACAATGAACTCTGGGGTCTTCAGCCCAAGGACCAGCTTTTTTTGTGCCTCTAAGTATTACCATTTGGTAATGGAAGGAAAATCTAGCTTGAAAGTGTAATATAAAATCATTCAAAATAAGGTCACGTTAAACATTTTTTTAAAAACTTGTCTTAATTTAGCATGTGCCTACAAACTGAGAACAGTAGCTGCACCAATCTTATAAATTTTAATAAGCCAGAAACAACTCTTAGGATATTCTATAGTAATAGTGATATTATGCAAAATAACCGCATACAAGGAAAATCATATAGAGTTTGGGGAACTATAACTTTCCCTCTCTCGAGAGCTATCCTGACACCTATATCACAATTTTAAAATGCTATAATTTCCTTGTATATGGCATCAGTCAGTTTTATGATCTTTAAGGTAATTTAATTGCACAGGTCTTCAGAGGTTTAATGTTACTGTCATCAGCCATTCCTTTAGGTAATCATTGTTACTAGAGAAGATGAGGGGAAATGGATTCAAATATCATGATCTTGACAAGTTGGAGAAACGGTCAGAAAAAACTAGGTTGCAGTTCAATAAGCCAGAGAACAAACACTGTGCTTACATGAAAAGAAGAACATAACACAAGATAGGGAAAAGGCAAATAGAATTTCCCCAGGAAAGGATTGAGGCATATTATGAATACAATCACATGGACCAAGGTCAACAGTCCAACAGTGTTTGTTTCTGACAGTAAGCAACATTTCATGCTTAGAAAAAGACTACAAGATACAGGAAGGACAGGATGTCACCTATCCTGACACTCTCTTCACTTCTGGCACTTGAGATTAGAAGCTTAGCAGATTGACATCTCCAGCATCATATTTTAGAATGCCTAAGTGTAACTTCCAAGGTTTTTTTCAAAAATCTCTGAACTATTTGTGCTGCCAAAATCATCCTGTGGCAAAGGGTTTCACAGTTTAATTGTATACCTCACACAACTTGCTTCCATTTGTTGATGTTAAACCTGCTGCCTATAATTTCATTTCATGCCCTTTATATTATATTTTATAAAAAGAAATATACCACAGTTCTTATTCATGTTTTCAATTACTTTTTTGATTAAAATTTTTAAATTATTAAACTTAAAAATTAATTCAGTTTTTTAATTTTAAAAATAATCCACATGTACTTGGTTTTTTTGTAACTGTTATTGAGTACTGAGCTTACATTACCAAAGAATTGTTCACAGGCTCTCCACAGTCTCATTTTTGAGTCACAAAGTCTTACTGCAAGCTGCTGCTATACATATAATTACTTATCTTCATGAGACTAACTTTATATTTATTGTTTCCTCCTGAAATATTTTCGTGCTTTATTATGAGGCTCTTCTTCAGCTGTTTTCATCCAGTTTTGCTGTGACTAACACGAATGTGAGTGCTTGTACTGCATTCCAGGTGTGAACCCATGTCTGATTTAGGAGTGGATCTGTACACCTGTATCAGTTTGCCTGTGTGCAGGGCCACTCACAAGATAAGTAGATATGTGTGTAGATATCTGATTTGTAATTACCCAACTGACACTTAGGCACACAAATCAGGCATCCATAAATATCTGTATTTGTCTGTCACCAAAATTCTGGTCACCAGTGAATTAAATGTCATCCTAGTTAAAAACATAACTTCATGCTGAACAAGCATTAGGTGTATGTAGTTCAATCCTTGAATCTCAAAATTGAGAGAAAAGTCAGTTACAGTCTCTGCATGTTGTTTCTGTTGATGTTGAATTGTTTTCCAAAAAAAATTAATAGATTTCTGTGGAATGGAGTCTGTAAACTGATTAATGACAACATGGACATTGTGGCCTGGACCTTGTATAGTTTTCAGACAAGACTGAACTGGAAAGAAAAGTAGAAAAAAGATTACAGGCAGTGCTGCTGTGTGTTCTTTGTGGACATCTGTAATGACCATTTGTTCAATTTTATAACTGTAAAAGAATTACTATAGAGCCTACACCCAAAATGTTAAAGGTAAACAGAAAACTGGGAAAATAATTTTCAAAAGGTAGTGTGCCCAATTAGGCATGAGTTAGGTGAATGCCTGACTGCACACCCAATTGGCACATTAAATTTGACATGGTTTCTTACTCAGTTTGGGTAATTGTGCATGCAAATGAACAGGTACTCTTATAACCTGTAATTTCCATAAGTAATTGACATATTTGCATGTGCAATTACTTTCTTTGTAACTGAAACTCAAATTTTGACTGCCTTAATGTTCATCAAGAGCATGAGCTTTGGTCCTCTCAGCAGGAAACGAAGTTCAGTGATCCACTGACAAATTGAATTCACCTCAGAAAATTAGAGAATTATCTCAGCAACCTAGATAATACTAAATTGTTCTCTTTCTGATTTTTGAGGGAGGCGTATCAGAATGCATCAGCAGTGATATGTGACAAGATCCTAACTAAATACAAACAACAAGGTTCTAGATAAAAAAAAGATTATTCTTAGTATCCACTAAGTCCCTAAAAGTTTTTTTTTAGAAAGAATAAAAATGGGAATAGTTAGTCAACCCATCAAAGCTTTCTAGACAAAATACCATAGATACTATATAGGCATCTATATATTAATGCAAAAAACTGAATCTCATTACTGCTGTGAAATAACCAGCATAATAGGGATGGGTAAGTCATGACTACAATATGAACAAAAATTGATATTCTAAGTTCAGGAAGGAAAAATAAGGGAGAAGCAAAATGATATTGTGTTGCATATATACAAGACAACGTACTTGGACACTGAAAGTACAAAGTATATCCCAAAAGTCTCGGGTTAATAGCTAAAAAGAATAGGGAAGTAACACTGCGGGTATATAGATAGATCTTCAAAATTTAGTCTGAAACACAAAGTTGAAACTTAATGGCAGGTATCAAAAATGGTCAAGACTGAAAGAGGATGAAAAGCTTGTTCTTTGAGTCAGAATGTGGTATGTGGTGGACCACAAGCTGAACATAAGTTAATAGGGTAGCTGTGTACATCATGCAGCTGTGAACATCATGTCTGGGACACACTATCAGCAATGCAGCCCACAAGCTTTCTGTTCCTCTCCTCTCCTACATTGCTGTGGTCGTTACTCTTTGAGAAAGGCATAAGAGAGTCCAGGAGATTCCTTAGAAAAGGTGGCCTTTGGGAAATATTGAAAAAACTGGATCTGGATAAGTCAGAATAGAAGATATTTGGGACAATGTGGTAGAATTTAGGCATATGGAAGTCTGCTACAAAAAAAGAGAGGGTAAATTGTTTTCCCAGCTTTTGCTAGATAAAGAAAGCATGATAAGGTTTGTTTTCGTTAAGAAATTATCAAGTTGGATATTAGGAAATACTTCCTCCTTTTAAAAGAAAGTGACACTGCTAGTCCTAGTTTTGCTCTGTATGAGCAGGCATCTGCAGTGGTTGTAAAATTTAATTGCTGGAGATATTAAAAACAATTTCACCATATGTCTTTCATGAATGACACAGGGATAATTGATCCTGCCAGAGCTGGGCTAGCTAATATTCTCAGGGTTGTTTCCAACTGTTCTTGATATAATTCTGTTATTTTATGGTTGTATTTAAAATTATGTATTCTTAGTAATTGCAGAGTCTTTCAAAAAAAGCAGAATTGAAAAATTTTAATGAACCAGGGGGATATAGTTTCATAGACAATTTACAGTTCCTCTTTGTCCTCTGGCCTCTTTATTTAGTGTCTCTCTCCAGAAAAAGAGTGGCTTAGTGGCTTATAATGCTCATTCCTTTGGAAGGTCCCTGAGGAGAGTCTGTAGGTAATTTCAGTGTCCAAGAGAGAAACAATCATAAAGGCTTTAGCCCTCTGAAAGTTGGCTAATCCAAGCGGTCAGGGCTGCCAGGGCTGAATAATCCACAAAGTGTCTCAAGAACAAAGTGACTTTGACTTTCAGTCTATTTTTTGTCATTACTTATCCTGACTTAAAACGCTGAGTTTCTGGAAGTAACTGTGGAAATGTTGCTAACTCCCAGACTCATATGCTGCATTTCTGATAGGAGCTCCTCCTGACTCTGATCCAGGCACTGGGAAGCTGGAACAGGTACTGAGGATGGAACACAAGTCAATACTCATACAGGCAGTGTCTTCCATCTTTCCTGAAATTTGTATCCATAAAAGCCATGTGCAGTATCAGGCAAAAAGCTGGAAGAACACCAAAAGTCAAAGTTTTAATAAAATAGGTATGATATATTTTAATGATTTTAATGATCGCTTGGTTTAATTATTTTTAATATTTTGATCATTTTAATGAAGATTTCATGAAAATTATGAAGATTTATGCTTCTGAATCAACTGCCTCTGACTCAGATAAATAAGACTCTGCTTAGTTTTACAGCAAAGCCTGCCTGATATTGGGGAGAGAAAGACTCTGAGTTAAAGCAGGAAACAGAGGGGCTGGATCTAACAGAGGCAGCCTCTGAGCATGGGTTAAGGTGTGTGGCAGCTTGGAGGAATCCATCTCTATCCAATTCCTGGCAACTTGCTCAAGTAGCTGGCATCCAGGGACCAGGCTGCCAGACATGGCAGGGAGAGGTGATGAAGTTTATATTAGCAGCCTCTGAGCCTGCAGAAAGAGGTTTCTCTAGAAGTGATAAAGAGGAACCCTATCTGCCCTGTCAGCCTGGGACATCACCTGGGCTCCCAGAGCCACACCTGCTGACCACCATGTGCCAGCAGGGAACATGCTGGGAGCAGTGACCTGTGAGAATGATGTGAGTCAGTGGAAATTAGTGATGCTCTGCAGAGGCTTGCCCCACTGAAGGCTCTGGTGCAGTCAGATTAAGTGTCAGTGTGACTCCTGCTTTCTCAGTGATGGCTGTGCAGTGGAACCTGACACAAACCAGGTTCCTTCACTGGAAGCTTGGCTGTGGCTACTGCTTCCTTTGGGAGAGGGGAAGGGAGGATGACACATTCGTAATTTATATAGATAATAAAAAAGATCATTATTTTTGCAAATTCAGATCCAAAGTCACAGCTGTATTATTCTAGCTGCTTTTTAAAACTCTAAGGATCTCTGCACTGTTAAATAATGAGACATACATTCACACAAGCACTCTTTTCAAAATATGAAACAAAATAAACTGATATTTAAAACTCAGTTTCATAATTTCTGTGAGAGAAAGATATTTTTATTTGGTATGTTGATATTTGGTTTCATTTTAATGCTGCCATAAGGCCCGTTTACAGCTATCAGGATTTTTCCTTGTAAGTGCCTCTCTTCCCTAGGCTAAAGTAATTACACTTAAATGATGGTTTTCCTTTCAGAATGCTGCAGAAGAACAAATATTCACAATGCAGTGGTTTCATAGTAGTCACATTTCAGTTTTATTTGGAGCAATCTTGATTGTTTAAGGAAGAGCTACAGAACAAAATTGTTCTATATCTTTAGAAAACACATGGAGATGCTGCTTTCCTTCTAATATTTTAACAAAGAGTTATTGCTATGAATTAAATTTACTCTTATGTCTCAATCTGTCATATGTATCTATACACCCATGGCCAAATCCTAGGTCAGGTTTCTTGTCATTCAAAGAAGCAGCGTAGTATGAGACTCCTAAAATTTCTTAAGAGTAGGCAGCAAAAAGAACTAGGCTGGGGAGCTGCAGGTAAGAGGCATCCTGAAGTTGTCTCTAAAGGCACCTTTACTTTGTTTTCTACAGAAGGATGTCAAAAAGTGTCTGTCCAAACTACAAAGAAAGGAATACAACTGACTTAAAATTTAGAGTTTTTCTAATGAGAATTCTTCCCAGATTAAAGTGAAGCCGATCTCCTACTGAGGAAAGTATTTTACTTACACACAGCTGATAAGAATTTTTGTGCATTACATTTGTATAACTTGTGTAGCTGTAGATGTGATGGTAAGAACTTGAAGCAAGACTTTATCTTCTGCCTTAATTTTGCTAGACTCATGTTTCTATTAAAATGTTTCATTGATAAGATGGTTTTCTGAGGTCCTTTCTTCCCAATGTCATCAAAAGTTAAGGTAAATAAAAAAGATCATTGACCTTTGCATTATGCCTAAGGAACATATGTCCTCTCTTTCTCTAAATTGTTAGAATATTCCAGTTTTGGGGGGCCTACAATGACCCTCAATTCATTTTTAGTAAGAGGTTTCCTGCTATTCTGAAGTACTGCATTAGCAATGACAGTGCCAGCTACTGGTGCAGGAGGTGTTGGTAAGGTTGATGTAGAGATAGTGAAGCCCTGGAACAAGGGACCCAGGGAAATCTCTACATCTCTGTTACTGGAGGGATTAAAAAATAAGACAGATAAAAATCTGTTTGCAATAATTTAGGCACAGTTTGTCTTATCTACTCAAGATTCCCACCAGTTTAATTTTCTGTTATTTATTGATTTTAACCATGTATCTCAAACTGTATTGTGTTTTCTTTCTTTTTGTTTGTTTGTTTAGACTGTTTTTTTTTCTTTTCATTTTGGGTGGTTTTTTTTAAATTTCAGTTTATTTCTTTTAAGCTCTATCCTCCAGAACTGCGAGAATGTTAGCTGTCAATGAAAAAGCTTAGTAAGAAAGTAACTTCGTACCTCCAGAGAAAGGCTGGAATACTCGACTCCAAGATAGCCTGAGGACACAACCCAAGAAGGATTTAACAATGAAACCCCATTCTCTGGGAACAGCAGAACTGAGGAAGCCTATTTTCCCTTGGACTCTAGCACAGCACTTCTTGCTCCTCCACCATCATAATCCCAGCTCCCTGCAGCCACTCTGTGCTCCCTGCCATGACACCACCCATTTTCCCTCCTCAGTTGGTCAGAATAGGAACTTCTTTTTCCTGACAGATCAGAAGATGCTGATCTTCCCCAGGAACCCCACATGCTAAACCTGTTTCTTTACAATGGTGCTTGGTCAAGCACCAGTTCATCCAAAGCTGTAGAGAAGGTGACTGCTGGCGGCTGCTGCTGCTGTGGGGCAAGAAAGAGAAATGCCAGTGCCAGCCTTTCCACCACCTGGTGCATCTCTGGCACTCCACCTGGCTGGTGGTTTTCCCTGCACTTGTAGGAACTTGGTGATACCTCAGTACCTCTGTCAAAATGTGATTAATATTAGTTAATGTGCAGCAGTGAATCTTGGAGACTGATGGACAGATAGAATAATGAAGTCTCAATTAAATTAGATGCAATTAATCTTTACAGTTTTAAAGATATTGAAGTTTTGGAAATCTGGCTCATGGTTTTTGAACCAATTGAATTGTCAGATCTGAACAAAATGTGCCTTCTAATAAACAACTCCGCAACCTAGCATCTTGCAAGCCCTGTCACTGCCTTCTCTAAATTAGTGTCTTTCTTTGCCAGGAAAGTAATACCACTCTTTCATTTTAACCTCAGTGATGTGGAATTGTTCTGGTAAACTAATACATCTTTCTCTGGAATCGAAAAAATTACAACTGGTTCCAAGTCACATAAAATAAATTATCTCAGAGCTTATACAACATGTCCTGAAGGTCTGATTCAGAATTTAATTACCATAGAGTTGGATGTACTTGTATCACAGGATGTTTTGGAAATATGCATATGTGTTTACAGCACCTGCTCACAGGAAAGAACAAAACAAACTGATACTGGTTCTTGCTAGAATTGGTTTGCTTTTTCAGCTGATGTGGATTCTCTTAAAAAATAATTTATTTTCCCCTTGAACATAGCTATTTTAAACTTAAAAATCATATTTGGAATTTAACAACATGACTGTAGTTTAATACGTGTAGAATCTTTTAAAATATTTTGTGTGTATAATAATGCTTTTGATAACTGCACAGACAAAATACTGTATTATCATGGAAAAAATAGATGAAATATTAATTTTCAGCATGATATTGAAAAAATTATATGAAATAATTACTTTAAAGACTCAGAAGCAGTGCTCAGACACAATGCTCAGAAAATTATTTAGATGTAATATTGCCGAAAGACACACATTCAGATATCTTTTTTTATTTCCCTGCCATGATTTAATATGACAAGAAAGAAACACCAAAGACTGTAAAGTTGAGTTCATGACTTTCCTGTGTTCATCTAATGAAATCCAGTTAGAAAAACAGGTCTGGTAATAATTCTAAGGCTGAAAATTTGAGGATTTTTATACATTTGGTGGTGATTTGTTGTTCTTTTTTGATTTCAGGTATAAAGCAGGAAATGGGCATGAAACATACCTGTTATCAAAGGCCAGCCTGAAAATCATATTTGAAGGCTGAGTGTACTGAAAATAACATTTCTTTAGTGCTCTGCTTTTTCTATAGTTAAGCCATCAATAAGTGATAGTAGCTTTGACTGCTGTACACTTATCCCTAACCTTATCTTGACTTTATATTTTCAGCGGTATTTGGTCACTTTCAGACACCTTGAATTCTTATTCATAGTGAGGCTGGGATTTACTGCCACCACATTCCCTGTCTCCTCCTTTTGGACTGGAGAAATGGAATGAGCCCTGACATAGAGCACACGCTGTGGTGGAGCAGTGCTGTTGTACAGGCACCTCAGCAGGTCACCTAGGAAGTTTGGTAATGCGGAAAGACAAGATCAGCTCGTTTTTATGCATTGTCTCCTTTCAGTTCTACAGCAGTTAAAAACATATTTCTCTCTGGGGGCCAGAGGGGCAGAGGTGTGGGGTGCCCAGGGAAGCTGTGCCAGCTCTGGTCTGGGGGTTTCCAGCCCCAAGGGAGCACAGCCCTGAGCAGCCGCCTCTGACCTCAGTGCTGAGCTCACTGTAGCAGGGCTGGAGCAGGAATATCCCAAGATCCCATCTCAAAAAAGCTGACATCAGTTTCCTAAGCAATTGAACTGCAGTTTGAGGATGATACTCAAAAAAAAAAAAAAAANTTGAGGATGATATTAAAAAAAAAAAAAAAAAAAAAAAACCAAACCCAAAAACCATTTATACAAGAAAATTTCAGTTACAGTATTGACCAGATTCACTTTTGCACCAGTTCTGTCAATAACGGAAAAATGTGTCCTGAGCAGAAGCAGAGGTAAGGGGTCTGCCAGGGCTAGACAGTATAGACTTGTTCAACAGACAATAGAGAAGACCACGATTCATCTCTTTGAGATGCTTGTTTTATAAATGCTACCTTTGACAATGCAGACAAGTTCACCATTCATGAGAAACGAATCCTGTGGTGACTTGCAGCAAAGACAGCCATTCAGTCAGGTGAACCTCAGCCTCTAGTCTCCTCCTGAGAGCCTCGAGAATGACTTTGCAAACTCAAATTTCCCTGCACAGAACACGAGTTTTCTTTAAAGCCTAACTGTAACTGCAAGTCATGGAGGTGTTGTTTGAAATATGTTTGCATCCCCTGCCAGCAATGATTTTTTCCGCTGCAGAAAAGTCTGTGCAGATTAAGAAATTTTCTCTCACAAAGGGAGATTTCTGGCATTTTATCTAAACCTCTCATAAGGAAATGGGTCAAATAAAACTCATATGTTTGAAGGAGAGACAGGTTTTTAGGGACAGCTTGCACTTACTGATACTTGTGTGTTCAGCACTTCCCATTTGAGCAAACAGAAGCAAAATGACAGGCATGACTATCCTTTGTGATCTCAATGCAGAATTTTTAAAGGTTCTCTTCTCGTATCTTATTTCTCTCTGAAGCTATAAAATGATGGGTACTTTAAAAATAATTTTGACATGGACCTTTTGATTTTCCATCACCACATCAACATATTATATAGGAACAAATGTGTCAATATTGTGAAGAACCTTGTTAATTACAGAAAAAGATCTTGTATCTGTATGGTTTTTTTCATCACATTAACATGGGATTGCTAAATCAGATCAAAACACTGGCTCATCATATCCTACAACCTGCCTCTTGCCCTGGCTGAGATCTAAGGGTTTTTAAAAAACAAAGAAAAAGGAAAAATACACTGAGGCTGGGCAACTCTGGATTCAAGTTGGATATAGACAGGATTTCTGACTGACATCTTTACAAGATGTATTTCTACATCTACAATTTTATTATCTGTTACTTCAGGGGCATGATTGCTATGGTAATATAATTCACCCTTTTGTATAAAAAAGTCCATAGTAATTGATGCAATATAAATCACTTAAAAATAATCTACAAACCAATGTAAATTTGCAAGAGCTTTAATTAGGCACTAATGAGAGACACCAGGAATCATGATGCTTTTGTATACTGAGAAAGACAGAAATAGAAAATAGTTATTATTATATTGCTCCTTTCCTTCAAAAACATCCCATCATTTTAACTTCTGTTTCTCTGATACTTGGTCAGGGTCTTTTGTTTACAGCTAAAATCAGAGAAGTTTGCTGAATCAAAATAACATCTCTGCTGAAGGGGATATGAATGCATTATTGTTATGCTTCTGACCTTTTGCCAAGAACAAAAATACATTGTCAAAGACAAAGAAGAACTGGATGTAGTGTCAGGGTTTCTTTTGTAAAGCTTCCAGTTTGCTGAAGACTTAAATTTTTAATCTTTATTGGACCACATAAAAAATTTTGGTGTGCAGATGGAAGGCATCACTTCAACAGGCTTGTTTCTGTAGAAGCTGCAGCTACCATACTGTGAATGGATAGCTGATTAATCAGGGAGCTGGCTGGAAAGCTGTGTTTAGGTCTCTTTCCAGATCTCCCATAGACTTGCATGACCTTGGGTAAATCACCCTTGCTAAGTCATTGAAGGAACATCTGCCATTTTATGTGTTTCACAACTCTTGTGCAATGAATAGGAAGCCATATAGATCAGTTTTTTTATGACCTTGAGAATGATTTACTATGGTAGGAACTTAATTCAAAACAGAGCAAGACCAGGGCTGGAATTTAGTTTGAGGGACTCACAGGGCAATTATGGTTAGGAGGAAGCCATGCAGGTGGTCTGGTCCTACCTCCTGCACAGAGCTGAACTGTTGTCCAAATTGTACCATTTTACTCAGGAACTGACCTGTGAAATTTTGAAGATCTCTGAGGATGAATCTTACGCTATACCTCTGGGCACCTCTTCTGGGACTTACCATTCCAATGGTAGTTTTCTTTTTTTTTCCTCACTGGAAATCGTCGCTGTTGTCTCTGTTAGAAGACTCTGGTTTTGCCTTTCTGTAACTGCACTTTAAGTGGTGGAAGATTGCAGTTAGTCCTTGCCCTTAGTCTTCTCCAGGCTGAAAAAGCCCTGCGCCCTCAGCCTTTCTCCATGCAAGCCCTTAACCATGTGAGTGACCCTGCTCTGGCCTGTCTCCCAGTCACACCTCTTGTACTGGGTGGCAAAACTGGGGACAGAACAGCACATACCTCCGCATGAGTGTCAAGAAGAGGGGAATAACCATTTTCCCCAACTCCCTTACTGTACACCTGTTCATGCAGCACAGCACGTTAGCATTCCTTGTCGCAGGGATGCGCTTCTGCCTCATATTTAACTTGTCTTCTAACATGTTTTTTCTGCTGAATCACTACCTAGCCAGGTAGTTACTAGCCTGTACTGTTGCACTTCCTTTTTCTGTCCCAAGGCATTAAAAATCATCTTTCATGAAGTTTGAATCTTTGATCTCAACTTTGAGCTAGTTTTTGGTCCAGCAAGTGATTCACCTATCTTGTAGTCTAATAATCCAGTCTATATCCCCAGATTTTACAGTGATTATTTTTAATTAGTTTTCTGTGTTCCTAGTTCCATTGCTATATTTTCAAATTTTGCTCTCTGAGTGAATGACAGCAAAACCACATGGGGGAATCAAGTTTTCTATTTTCCTTTAGCAACGAAGAAGAGTGATTTTCATGTCTGGATACACTATCAAGAAGAAGCTGTTCTGGACAATATCTGTAGCATAAATATTGTAACATTATTACAGGGAGAGAGAAATACTGAGTCAGGCTGACTGGGTAATAAATAATGCCCAACTCAGCTAGTGCCAGAAATCACTAGCAAGGATGTTTGTGAAGATGAGGGAGGAGTGCTGTGCATCTGCACAGGAGGTCTAGTTCTGAGTACTCCAGCTATGAACATCCTGGCATGTCCTAAAGGCAGCAGAATGATTATTTCACAAGTTACAAGTGGATGCCAAAGATTAATTGTCCCAGCCATCTCATGCACTGTTCATTTGCTGCCCTCCTTCCTTGTAGGACAGTTATCATTTTGTGCAGATTACTGATTGGGCATTAAACTTCCAGAGGAATAATCTTAGCAGGAGTCAGCACATTTAATTTCCCTGAAGCAGGAATGCTGAAAACTTTTACATGCAGTTTATTAAATTTTGTTCTCATTAAATTAGAACTCTGTTAAGCATATTTGACTCCTATTGCTATTTATCCTGCTTTCTCTGGAGTAAATTATTTGCTGGAGTCAAACATTAATGTTATCAATCAAATCAATTAATGTTATTGATCAAATTTTCAGTGTTATTCCTACCTTCTATTTAATTCAGTAAGAGTTCTGACCTCAAGAATAAGTCAAGCAAATTTAAGAGCAGTGGTCTGTTCACTCTAAATGAAAATTAAATACTTGATTTAAGGAGTAACTTCAACACTACATGCACAATTTTTGAACCATATTTCTATTCCTGCATAATGAAAAAAGATTTTGTTTGGAGAGAACAATGAAGTACTTTTTCCTTTATGAAGGGAAGAACTACAAAAGATCATGTTAGCAGAGAGAAACAGAATATATAAAAGCACAGATGCCTGAAGGAAGAGGCCAAAGGAGACAACCATTAAGTAATTGGATTAACCTCCATTTGGCCCTTTTCAACTGAGAGAGATTTATTTTGATAACATGTTGTTTGCTTTCTTCCAGGTTTGCACACAATGTAGCAGCCATTCTCAAAGACTGAAAAAGAAACTAAAGCATACATCTCAGTAAAAGTGCCTGTCTGGGTAACAAAATAATACATCTTTCAGTAACTTGAAATCTGGAGCAAGATTGTTTCAATAGCTATAACCTGAATAATACACAGATGGAGATGTTTTTTACATAAAAATTCTTCCTAAGTTGCATCTGAAAGGATAACCTCAGGAAGAAATGAGAACTTCTCTTATTCTACTTGAAAATGGATTTAAGAATAAAAGAAAAAAATCTATTTTAAATCAGAATAAAACATCAAAATTTAAGACTTTGCAAGTTGGAAGTCTAAAGCATCTTTGATTCAAATAAATTGTATTTTATATTAATTTATGAAGAAATTTTCACCAAGATCTAAAAAAAAATATTATTGTGCTTAGATCAGCTATATTAACTCTAATTTAAAAACAAAGTTATTTTCAAGCAGAAAAATGTAACAGTTTTGTTAGAAAAGATCAAAACAGTTAATTTGGACAATTTTGAAATTAAGACCCAAATATTTTCTTTTAATATCTTAGCCTTTTCTACAGATCTAGAATTTAAGTATTCCTTAACAAATATATGCATTTTATAGGAGCTGTAGGAACTGCTTATTTTTCTCAGAGCTTCCATCCTAATTTATCTAGTTTCTGTTTATTTTGCTTGAGGAGAATTTCAGCAAGGACATGGTAAATTTTTCATTTCTGTGGATGGGCTGTTATCAGAGTTTCCTTTGTCTTCTCTGGACATAGGTCTGGTGTGAGAGTGCTCCAGCCTGTGCCCTTCAGCTGTGCCCATGCAGAACACCCAACCCAGCCACAGCAACTGCACCTATTATTGAGATAAAGATGGGTTTGGGGCCAAGGGGAGCCTGGCTGATGTTTGATTTGAAAAGGGTCAAAGTGCTGCCTATGGGAAATGGAACAGATGGCAAGGGCTGGTTCAGAATCTTTATTCTTATGCTGTTTAAAGTTTATGACAGTGTCTTCTTTTGTTTTCCATTATGTATCGACAGTTTTCTAAGTAGTTCTCTGTCCTCCTCAAGATTTCTTGCAGATTTTGTTCAAAAGCTTGAATGTTTAATACTGTAAGAAACTTTATACAAGACTGTTTATTTATATCTTTTACAGTCCCATTGTCTTTATTGAGAAAATGTTCATTTCATCACATAAAATGCTTTGAATGAAACTGGTGTATTTTTCTTAGCTAAAAGCTTTCTGCTTGAGTTGCCTGGGATAGGATTTCCATGAGAAGATGTATTTCTGGATCTAAAAGATTATAGAATATCTAGAGGCTTATGCTTCCGTTGTACTCTCACAGGTTGAGGCATAACACTGAGCAAGGTCACTGAAATATGATAATATTTTCCCATTCTGCAGCTTTTTTTGGTAACACTTTATCACCAGAAACTGTCACACTTTCTGATTTCACACTGACAATCCAACCCTGGACTAATTACAGATTCTTCAAGGAGCACAGAATGCAAACCAGAGAAAAAGCATTTTTAGAAGCCACATTCAAGATTTACAACTTTTTCCCCTCAATTATTGTGAAGAATTTCAGCTCAGAAGAAACAAGACAGTAAAAATGTAATTAAAGTGCCATGAATCTTACTGATAGTGCAGTTTCAGACAATATTTCCTATTGCAAAGTCACTGATAAGCCTGAAGGAAATTACATGGACCTATGTGACCCTGCATTTTTTAAGAAATGTGGAAGGACTTCTGAGCTCAACTTGTAGAAAACATTACTACTGTGTGTTTAGTTATGAAGCAAAATCAGATGTAACTTCCAGTAGGAAAGACATACAAAGACAGTTTGAAACAACCTTTTTTCTACTGTCCTTATGCTTTGCATGGAAGTGCTTTGATATAGGACCAACAGCAGAGAGATTTCTGTCTCTCCAGCGGTTTGTCGCCTTGGGCCTGATGCATTAGGGAGATGAAAACATGGAATTTCAGACAAATATCAAGTAGAATTTTCTCAAGTTTGTGGATTTTACTAGACCCGTTGCCCCAAAGGATCTTAGTCATATTCTCACCATGTCATTTTCACCCATTAGAACCAAGAAATGGTGGTTCTTGTTTAGAGCCTTGTGCATCACCTTTTGCCTGGATGCCAATTCTATCATTTCACTGTCCATCCTCTTTCATGTTTTAATCTGGAATGGACATCACTGATGCATGGAGAGAGTGAGCTGGTCACTTGGCAAGAATGAAACATCATTCTCTATGCTGTGCCTTAATTTTCCTTCCAGAATGCTGCTACAAATATCTATCTATGCTTCTCTCAAGCTAAAGATATCTCATTCCCATCTAAATATGAAATATGTAGAAAGTACAGAATAATCTGCTGTCCTGAGCCTTGACAATAGAGGCAATGGGTCATTTCAGCTGTTTCTGCCTTTGCTGTGAATAGCATTGCAAAACAAGCCTCCACAAGAAACTGAGGAACTGGAGGTTAAGAGCTGATAGTTTGATGCCAGGAATCAGCACTGAATTGTTTGGCTGTTGAATGATTTATAGGGAATGTATGAGTTTTCATGAGGAAAGCAGAGAGAGTATTTTTTTCTGGTAATGTTGTATGTATAACACATTTTGGGAGAGAATAAAACAGAGCAAGGTCTTTACTAAAAGTCTGAGAGGGTCTCACTGGAGAAAATTTGGGTATTTTTATCTCCCTCATCAGAAAAGCAAAAAAACTCTGTTCACCACTGGACGTAGTGAGCACTCTCCATTTCTCCACTGTTTCAGTGGATGTTTTTCACAATGTAGCCAGGACATTACTTGTTGAATTATTTATTTTCCAACAGAGGACATGAAGTCACAGTGACCCCAGTTTTCTCTTGTGAAATGCTCTTCACAAGTAACCACTTTGAAAATCAGTGCAGTACATAGGTGAGGCACCATAGGTATGTTTAATTATTTAACTTTCATCCTCTTTTCTCAGCAGTCATAGCAGTTTTAATGTGCACTTTTAAGGGAGACTGTTACAAATGTAGCATCTCTTTTTGCCCTGAATAAAGTGCTGTTTTCCCTAATTTTGATTTTTTTTCTTGTTTCAAGAAGTGCAAAAGGACAAGTTCATATATTAAAAAACCTCAGATTGGGCTTGGATTTAATTATATCTAAATATATATATAGACCTGAATAATACATGTTAGGAAAGATGTTGTGAAAACCTACTAAGAGGAAATTCACATGAAATATGAAATACGTGGCCACAGTGAATAAAACTGCTTTTCTAGTGATTTATTTCAATGATCAAATTGCTCTGCCCTCAGGAGCTGAAATCTAAACGACATGACCAAATTTGGGTGGCTTTTCACCAAACAATATATTGGTTTTAATAGAGCAGGCAATGGATTCCGGGACAATTGTTATTTACTGTCATAATTTTAAATCTGAAGCAAGATATTTTTCATTTAGATCAGTTAATATTTCAGACAAACAGCAGACGTTGTTGTTAGGAGAAACAATGTACTCCAAATAAGAAGCTAGAAGTGTAATATTTGCTTTATAATTTGCTTTTTCACCTACAGAGAACTGCATCAGGGTGTGTTTTTTTGTTTTTTTTTTTTTTTTTTTTTTTTTTTTTTTTTTTTTTTTTTTTTTTTGCCTAGATACATTCTTTTGTGTATATTTGCATAGCTGCATCCTATGGATAACCAGTCCCTCAAACATCCCTCCTCACTCTCGTTTTTTCATTTCAGAATTATTAGCTGTCAGGTCATAGTTGCTCTGTGAGAAACCTTCTGCTTTATAGTCCTCAGTATCATTCCTTCCCATTACTCCAGTCTTGAGAATCATCTAGTTCTTTCCTATCATCCCTGAATTGATAATGTTATTCTTTATTAGGCCTTATAAAAGTTTCATTATTACAGTCCTAGTTACTTTGTTCTCAACAGTGTTCTTAGGAAATTAAATTAATTTGCTGAAGAACTTTCTTCTGAACCATAATTTCTCTAAATGTTCTCCCCAGCCTGGCATATTGATTTCCAATGGGTTACAAAAGGGATCTTTTTCACACATGAGAAACAATTACAATTTCATTTTATGTTTCATCAAAGTTCCTTCTACTAGAAAATCTATAAGAAGAAACTCAAGCCCCCCTTAGCACTGAAGAGATCAGAACATAAAATCAAGTAAGTATCTTTCCTGTTAGGATGAATTGTCTACATATTTTAAGACACCACATGTTGAAACAATGACATGATCCTAGGAAAAACATTAATATTCAGTCACTCCTAGCTTGGACTTAAATTCGCAGAGTGATTTATTCTGACATGTAATAAGCAGAGATATCAGTGAGGAACTGATAAACCAGTCTGTCACAGTTACAAGCAGCATAATATTTGAGAAATTTAAGAAGACATCATGCTGCATAAACAGTTTTCTATTATATACAAACTATTATATGCTATACAAGTTCTTTATAAAAGGTAATTATATTTCACAGCTGGAAGTCATTTCACTGCATAAAAAATTAACAAAAGTAGCCTTTTGAGTGCATGGATTTTGTGCTTTAGCCCTTCATTTTGAGGTTTATCCTGGGGACAATTGCACAATGCTTTTGGATTGCAAAGAAAAAACTGTCTGGTTCCGGAAATTATAGTTAGAGGAGGCTTCTTCCCATTCCAAATGAAATAGATGAAAAATAAATAAAATACCTGAATTTGACTGATAGGGACAAACCAATAAACACATGAGAAAGGAGAATTTTACTTTCCTAATACATTACAAGAATCTATCCAGAGAAATTACTTATTAATTTATTGTTAGTTGCAATAATTGTCCTGTAAATTAGCTATTTTGTTCCTGTACTTCATGGCAGGTATTGGATTTGAGGTGGGTTTTTGTTGTTGTTCATTTGTTTTGTGGTTTTTTTTTTAATCCAAGTAGGCTATCTTGCTGTTTCCAGAGGTTTTAGAAAAAGGGAAGAGGAATCAAAGAGAACTATTACTGTCCCAAATGCTGATACTTTCAACCTAAGAAAAATTATTATGGGATAAATCTTTTTCATTAACATGTTCAAATATTTTTATTCCCCATCAAGAAATAACAATTTTAACCACCAAATTATGTCTAATCAACAACTTTTCTGATTTTCACCAACTAGCTCCCACAAAGCATGATGAAAAATTACTACTTTTGAAATCAATTTCTTCATACTTTTGAAGCTTCTCTGCTAGTGATAGAAAATTCTACTTTGATAGGCAATAATACCACTTCCATTGGCATTATTTCTCTGCCATTCCACAGATAGAAAAGAACTGTTTGTTCAAATACCACACCTCCGATGCTGACTGCTTAGTACCAATATGATTCAGCATCTGTGGATGTTTTCTCTGATTTTACCTTTATATGGAGTTGTAAAAGTAATTCATAACTGGACTAAAGTCTGCAGAATTTTTCTAAAATGACTATAAGTGTTTCTATTTGGAAAGCATTGGTCTGTAAATTATGAGATAGAGAAACCTTGTTTCTCCAGTTATTTCAGTGGAGTTGTGCCACTTCCATGCTAGCAAAAGTCCATTTATCTAGCCTGTAGGAGTCACCTAAAATTTTTATTATTAGAAAAAGTATTTTTCCATTATTTCAAATTAATTTTTTTAAATCTAATTTAAAAATTCCTTGTATTTTTTTTTCAGTTTAGACATTTATTTGGTTGCAGACTACATAATTTTTTTTTAAACTGGATTTAAATTAAACCATGGAGCATTTTCAAAATCAAAGTTTCTTGAAGAGAAAGGGAAACAGAGTCTCCTCCACAGAAAGCTGTTCTTTTGCCACTCTACTAAATAAGGCACAGGAGAGTCAAGGGAAGGAAACAAGGGAAATGAAATATTGTTAAAAAGCACCTATCAACAAGAATTGTCACAAGAAAATATCTGAGGTGAAAGGCTTTTTTGACAAGTAGCAGAGGTGGCTTGGTTTTCATAAATTAGAGGGTTTTAATTTATTTGTCATTATTTGACCAAGTAAAAAAAGAAAGGAAAAGTGGAATTAATAAGTGCAACTGGAAATTGGAAAATTACCAAATTACTAAAATAAATGGTAGCATGTCAAAGGTTAAGTAATTTCTACTTCAATAATGTATGGAAAAGAGATAAAGTATTAAAAAACATTAAACCCTTCTGATGGGAAACTTGCCATGTCATAGCTCAAGCCATGTAATTTCTGAATTTAACTTGGTATTTCATTACCTTTTTTTGACAAAATATTATCATTCAAAGAGAGCTATACACAGCAGATAACAACATGGAAACAATGAGGAAATAGCAAAGTATTATGTCTTCAAAAATTTCCAGTTTGGTACAGAAATATTACTAAACCACAAATCTGAAATTTTTATAGGTCAGAGCTTAAGTACTAGAAAGCCTTCCATAAAGCAGTGTTGTATGAGCAATTTTTTGTGATTAGTTTCTTAAGGCTCATTGATTGGACTTTATGATTGTTCATGCCTATTTTATTTACACAGTTGTCAATGGTTAGGTCAATTTCAACAAAGATTTTCAGAGGATTTTAATCTTAAATTGACTTTCTTCCAGCAAATATTGCATGAAGTGGCCCCTAGGTGGAAGAGAAGTGGCCTTATTGGTGCTTCTCTTGGTGCAAAGACATGTGGAGATGGAAACTGCAGTAAGACATCCAAGTGGTGGTGCACTTCAGAATATCTTCAGCAGGGAGTGTCTTGAGCTCCTCCTAATTTGATGGAAAAATGCAGAGTGTGCCATGGAGTAGAGTTAAAGGACTCATGGCATTGTGGGAGCAGGACATAAGGGCTTGGCAGACATCTGAGACAGGGAAAATTACAAGTCTATGGAAGGGAACTACATAGAAGGAAATGGGGAAAAACATTAATTATAGGGAAATAGGGAAATACATTAATTCAGCTGCTGCAGAATAACAGCTTTTAGTTTTTTGTCTCCTTTATTTATTTGTTCTGCATTAATAACCCTGCTCTCCACTATGATCTCCAACAAATATCTCTATCTTTCTATTTCTTTGCTTTTATGTGTAATGATACTAATTTTCTTTCCATATTTTAGAGAAGTACATAGTTAAAAAAAAAAAAAGATATTAATCTTCTGAAGAGCATGGCTGCAGGTGAGTCTATTTAAAATAATTGGGCAGTGTGTGAAGCCAATTTTGGTAAGGATGTGTCATGAAAATTTTATATAGAGAGAATTAACTCCATTAATGTGTTGCTGAACTAGTGAAAAAGAACGTCTGATGACAAAAGTGATGCTGGAGAATGGTAGACCTTTCTAAGAAAGAAACAATCTACTACAGTATGATAGGTTTAAGAATGGAGAAGAGTATGATTGGTACTGGAATAAGTGAATTAATTTCATAGTGTATATCAGACATCAAATGTCAGTGTGAAACCTAGGAAGTTCCAAAAGTGTGTAAATAGTCACACTGATGAATCACTGGTATTACTTTTTGAAAGGACTGGCTTAGACTTTTGGACGTTTTGACAGTGATTCTTCATTCATCCACTTCTGTTTCACAAATCACAGGAATCACATGTTTCAGACACTTATTTGCAGAGCTTGTGTTGATTATTCTTTGGGAATAAGTAAGAAAAAATATAAATAGCTAAGTTTGCCTAGGCTGCATCTCTAGTCCATGGGGAGTGATAAGAAGGTGATTGAGAGCATTTAGAATCAGTTTCTATCTTCACTGGCTACATTAAATGTTTGTACATGAATAGAATAGATATACCCCAGTCAGGATATATCTGGTGAGAGGCAATCATAGTACTGTGGTAACCTATTTATTGATGCACAGAAAATATCAAGGGGAAAAGTGGTGCAGCTGTAAGACCACTTCTTAATACCTGTTTTCTCGTGGAGAGAAGGTGAGGCCATTGTATTCTTAATAAAAAAGAACTGAAGTGTTCCTTTGCCAGAGCTGTATGGGAAAAAAAAAATGATGACTCAGGATCTCAATCTTCTTCAGATTCTGTCAGGGCTTTTCTAATAGCATTTTATGAACAAAGTTTGTTGAGATATATAGATCTTGTTGAAAGCTGTAAGTTCAACACATTATCCACACAGTATATATTCAGATGATCAAACTTTTTCTCCTTCATGAAATCTGTTGTTCTAGGATATATTTCTCATTAGGCAGCTTACCCTGAGTCTAAATTTAGATTAATTATGTACCAGATTCTAAGGGAGAGTCAACAAAACCACCTGATATGAATACACATAGTTGAGCATTGACAGGGTGTTAAACATTTGGGATCTTTGAGCCAGGATTTCCCAACAGAAGGGTCAAGTGCTGATGGACTTAGCTCTGCCTTCATGGGGCTAAACTTGAATATACTTCACTCTATCTGGGAGCATCAAGAAGAATCAGAATCCGAAGTCATTTCACCTTGGAGCCCTCTTAAAATGTTCTTTCCTCATACAAATGAACATTCTTTTCCTGGTAGCATGTCAATGTTACCTTATTTTACAGAGGATACTGGATTTTGGCTTTGCTTCTTTCTGACACGCAGTACCAGGAATTAAAATATTACTTTTGGCTTTGCTTTGGTATTTGTGTGGTCATTGGATGTATCACTTGCACGCACCTAATTAAGACAAATAAACTGTGCCAAGGATCGCCACATTTGCTTTAGTCATGATTGCTTGCAATATATTGGAGGACAGACCACAAAACTTCAGCAAAGGTCAGTGCACAGAATGGCTAATGGGGAATACAGCTGTATTCATCCGAATGTCCCCTCTAGCTGGAAGTATTTTGCTGATAAATAACCCCAGGAGAAATGAAGATACACACTGATGAATCAGAAATTGTCCTTGCCAAGCTCAAAGACCCAAACGACTTTAAACATTAGGGAGAGGTGAACCTGAATACAGAGCCAGCAAGCACAGAAGAACCTTTTCTTAATAGTACACCATAAATTAATCACCTAATATTAGCAGATGACTCCTAGTCCAAATAGGTGGCTTTTGACTTAAATCAGCCTCAGCTATGACAATACACATTCCAGTGCCAAACTGAGAGGTCTGACATAGTGCCTGCCCCACAAAGCATGATAGGTGCTGAACTGCAAACCCCATGTGTTCAACAGTGGACCAGGTAAAAATGTTTGCAGGCTGTCCGCTAGAAGCTGGGAATTTGACTATGCATAAATGATATGTTAATAACAGGAGTACATGTGAAGGTCTTACTCAGCTATCCCTGGAATGTGCTAATTATGTGAGCATTCAGACAATCCTCCTGCAATGCCCACCTGATGTTCTTAGGACAGACCACACTGCCCATCAGGTGATGATGCAAAGGGAGATGGTGTGCATATGTTTGTGTGTATGTCTGTGTAGGGTGCATGTGGAGACCTGAGTAACTGTCATTGTCATACTCAGCCAGGCAAGTGTCACAAGGCAATCCTCATTTCATTCACTGGAAGAATAGAGATGGACTTTATGCACAAAAGGTTTAAAACTAAAAAGTGCTGATGGTCAAATCAAGAATGGCCAGCAGTGATGCTGGCTTATGTAATGTTGTCTTTTTTCTTCAGGAAGTGAATTGAGAAAACAATTGCTGTCTCAGCTGGCTGCACTGTCATGAGGAAATAATGCTCACCCAGTAGCAGACAGTCTGGCTTGAAATCAGCTTTTAGCACAGACTCCTGCTATCCCATTTCCTTATTCCTCTACAGCTGTTTGATTATAAAATTTAGTCATGTGCCAATAAGAAGTTCTCTGAACACCATGATGTGGAAAAAGAATAGTTAAGTTTTCAACAGAGGTCTGTTAATGGATTATTTTTGTTAGGAGATTAGTTATTTTATGGGGTTCTTCTGTTCTACTCTGCTCTTAGGCTTCATATCTCATCACTTCATCCCATACTGTTCATTTTCACAGCCATAAATGTGGTAAGTTGAAATACAAGGTATCAACTGCAGTTTATAATTTTACACATGAATAATTTTTGTGACTGATTTTACCTAATCTGCTAGACAGATACAAGTATCTATCTATATCTCTTGTGATTCTTGATTTTGGTAGAGGGCTGTGCCTCTCCATTGCAGAATAGTTGGATGTTGGCAATCTCTGTGTTGGCAATCTGTGTGTTGGAAGTACTCAGGCATTTACTGAGGCTTCCAGGCCTGACATATGCAAAAGGCTGCTGTGTTTCAGTTTAATGGCCTTATTAAAATTAAACCACTTGGACACAGCCAGATTTTTGTAAAGAAACTGTCTCTATGGAAAGAATTTCTATGAGGGAACCAGATGTTTAATTCTGAATTATTTCAGCACCAAGCTTATTGTTAGTGTTTATTAATAAACACTGGTAACAAAGAACATGCCTTTTAAGAGTCAAGTAGCATTGCATACGTTCACTATACTGGAGTCAACAGTCTGCAGCACATTAACCTTGCATTCTAAACTCCTAATGTAAAGTGCCCCAGAGGTTTATTGAAAAGCCACTACCAAAGAGATCTTCCAGATCTTTAGAGTTCAGACACCTGTTCTCAAATAAACACTTAAGCAAGAGCATCCTCACAGGAAACCTGTGTTTTAGATAGTTTGTACAAGTACTAGTGGAAATTAACACATACATGTCTTGAAAATTTTTGAAGACAAAAAAAATTATATCAGCAAAAGGTGTGAATGTTCAGTAGCACTTTTATGTTATTTCATTCCTGTATAAAACAGCACAAATAAAGACATCTCAGTTTCAATATTTCTTCTGTGAGAAATGAGAGTGTGGACTTGGGCTCTTCATGTTGAAAAAATATGGTGTGATTTGGGATAGAAGAGAATGTCATGAAATCAGGAATATCATAAAGAACAGAAGTAGGACTGTACATTCTCTTCTAGTACACAAATGGAGGTCAAGCAAATGAACCTAGCAAGTGGCAGGTGAAGACAAAATAAAGGCTATGATTTCTCACGCAGCATGCTATTAAATAGTGGAGCCCATTCACTCCTAAATATTTTGGATGCTAGTATTTTACAGAGTTTAAAAACTGGCTAAACTCATGAAAGAAAAATTTGTTTAAGATTACTAGTTAGAAAGATAACCTCAGTTCAGGAAACTTATTTCTTATGTTTTTATTTTCCAAGTAAAATATCATTATACATTTGCTCTTTTCTTACTATTTCCTAGGCACAATCTGCCAGCGACAGACATTGGTGTAAACAGATCAAAAATATGTCTATTTTTCTATTCTGGTGAAAAAAATTTCTAGCCTGGTTAAGTAATGTGCTGCTTTATTGCCATAGAAGAGATTGTCCTTTCTTTATCCTATTTTTGGTGTATGCTGAGTGACTTTTTCATTTAAGTTGTTAATTGTCCATGGAGTAGAGAGGAGAATTGAAATCCTTCTGACTTCCAGTTCTAGCCTGTACCTGTCAATCCAGTTGAACAGAACCCTTCTGGTGTAGCTAATGCAATGCAGTGCACTGCTGACTTACCCAAGCTATTTATAAATATACTTCCAGGATCCTAATCCCCTTACTCACCTAGCTTGCTCATAGACTTCAAAAGAGCTATAACCTAACAAGTATGCAAAATGAACTCTGCCAAACACCTCCTCTGCTTTCAGTAATTTCATGACATTAGGTTATGCTCCTTTCCCCTTTTCATATTTCATTTTTCATGTAGTTCATCCTGGTTTCATATCTGGAGAACAATAGCAATTGGCAGGGAAACTAACAGGTTTCACCTCTTATCTCTCTTGACTGGCTGGGCCACTCTTAGAGCATTAGAATACTTGATTCTAATTGAATACAAACATCAATAAGTGTAATGGATGGATAAGTGCTCTAATCTGAGAGCAATTTACTGTTTATACCATTTGTATGTATGTGGCTTTCAGTACTATCAGAAGGCTGAATAGAACTTGCACAATAGATGTCAATTAACTTATGAGAACAACTTCTGTAAACTAATACTTCTTCATGTATTAGTATTAAAAAACCCAAAAAACAAGAGACATTAGAGAGTTATGTACATGAAATATTCAGAATTTGAAAAAAGACATGGCAAGAAATATGCTGTATTTGGTGCAGACAATTCACTAGGGACATCTGAAGAGGCATTCAGTGTGATCATGGTGGCATGGAAAGTGAATGAAGTTTACCTCAATCTGTTGAATAGATAAGAGACTGAAGAAAAAGTTAGAATGTTCTCCAGACACGAAGCTATGATGAACCCAAATGAAAGATGAAACACGAAAAGTGGAAAGGAGCATCACCTAATGTTGTGAAACCACTGTTAGTCCAGTTGGTGTGGGATGGAGAATCCATATATTTTAATAATATAGAAATAAAGAAGAATAATTCTACCCCAGCCAAAACCAGCATACATACTCACAGTATGCTTAACTTGCAATAAATAACACAACCCACATCTTTAATAATATAGAAATAAAGAAGAATAGAAATAAACACATCACATCATAGATGCCATACTGGAAGGAGAATGTGTGGTGGTTAAAATACTACTGTTGGCTGGATAGGACTTTTATTTCCCCATTTCCACAGAAAAGGAAAAAAGTACTTTCAATTTAATTATTTAAATTGCCTCTTCTTTCTCTGTTGCACTCAGAGCAATTAAAAATTTGGACATGTCCTTTGACTCACTGACTAGCTCTTTCTTAAAACCTACATAAGGAGAATAAACAAGAGAACCTCAAATTTTAGGGAAAAGATGATGAGAAATTTAAGCCCTGAACTTAACTGAATGATAAAAGCACTTGGGTGTTATGTCACCCCTTTCAGTGGTGCTGCAATTCAGTAAATGGCAACACGGTTCATTATTAACCCTTCATGTACACGGTCCTCTGAATGCACTCCATATGTGAAGCATTTATGAAGAAACTTATCATGGTTTTGTATTATCACAAAAATTGAATAACCATATTATTGTCTATATGTTAAAGTTTTGCAGTATAAGGTCTTTTAGCTTATGCTAAATGAAGCAGACAAAACATTCAGAAATTATATGTCACTTGTCTGCTTTTTATTAATAATCACTGTTTCATTGGAACTGTTCATTATCTACAGCACGAAAATGCCAAATGAAGTTTATTTTGATTTATTAAAGAAGTATTGCTAATCTGATTTTAGTTATAATTTTTCATTTAAGTGAACTTTCCATTGCTTTTATTAACAAATTCAGGCAGTAAAAATACTAGTAATAGAAGTCCTTTTGACAATATTATACTATATCTTTATTATACCTTAATCACTCGAAAAAGGTACCTGCAAAAACCCATTAAAACCACAAATGCATTTATGATGAATAACTGACTCATTGTTCTGACTCTGCATTTTCATTATGATTTTTTTGTAAGATGAAAATTGCTAACACATGGGATCTTAGTACAAATTCAAGTTTATCTACAAAGTGTGAAAAATATTGAAAAGAATGAGGAAAAATCTGTAAATTAAGACAAAGATAAAACTTTTCAATTTTATTTTCCTATTTTCCCTTCATCAGTGGTTTATAAAAGCTTTTTTTACAGCCTTTTCTTCTGAAATGCTTAGAAGACTGATATTCATACACAATATTTCTGATATCTAAATCTTTTATAATGGAAAGGTCATTTCACCTGATAAAATAGCATATTTGAATAACTTGTTAAAAAATAATTCAAGAACATATTTAGTTAGAGGCAAAACTGTATGAATGTAGTGTCTATGAATTCATGCTGTCACACTGCCACACATCTTGGGTTGGGATGGTTATTCAATTCCATAGACTCATTTAAAGCTTGTGTATAAATATTATGTGACCTGACATCTAAATGAGTTTCTTTGAGAAAGCTGATTCCCTCAGACGTATTCCAAACATGCTTAAGAAACACAGACAATAATGTCAACAGTATAGAGAAATTGAGAGGTATAATGGCTTATTCAGTACAATAATAGAAAATCCAAGGGGGGTGTGGGTTGTATTATTTATTGCAAGTTAAGCATGCTGTGAGTATATGTGCTGGTTTTGGCTGGGGTAGAATTAATTTTTTTTACAGTTGCTGGTATGGGGCTGTGTTTGGATTTGTCCTGGACGCAGGGTTGATAATGTAGAAATGTTTCTGGTTTTGCTGACCAGGACTTACACAAGGCCCAGGCTTTTTCTGCTTTTCATACTGACACACCAGAGAGGGAAGTGCATGGAAGGCTGGGAGGAAACACAGCCAGGACAGGTAACTCCAGCTGACCAAAGGAATATTTCAGACAATATGGCATCATGCTCAGTATATGAAGTGGGAGAAAGCAGTGAAGTAATTCCTTGTTTGGCTTCACTTGTGTGGGCAGCTTTTGATTTCCCTATTAAACTGTCTTCATCTCACCCAAGAGTTTTCCAGCTTTTACACTTCTAGTTCCCTCCCTGATCCTACTGGTGAGGGAATGAGTGAGTGGCTGCATGGGGCTTTGTGGCTGGCTGTGGTAAAACCACGGCAGTATGTATGAGACCTTGGCTTGTGGGAGGATGTCCAGCGCTCTCTGTGTCCTGGAGCTTGATTCTTCCATGGTGAGCATGAAGCAGCCCAAAAGGGTTTGAATATTTACCACTTTGTCAGAAATGAACTTGTAAGTATGTGAAGGTATCAGATCAAAAAGAAGGGTATGTAATGGGTATTCCATTTATATCCCTATTTTTTTCTTAAACCAGTTTTCATGTACCTAGATCCTTCTTTATGGTTCAACAACTAGAATAATTGTCTTTGTAGCATGCTGTATAAAGAGAAATACATTATTTCTTCGTTCTCTACACATTCAGTATCAGTTGAAGTACTTCTGCTTCATCAGGATATTGAAGGACAGTCAAACAATTGTGTCTCTTCATAACAAAAAAAAGGTGATAGGTCTTCTCAAGTCTCAGGTCTGCTGAGGTCCAGATTTCACGCTTCCCTTCCTCATAACTTGTCCATGCTTTTGATCCCTCTCTGCTTACCTCGATACAATATATCCGAAAAAGTAGGTGTTATTTTTATTTTTACAAGTTGAAGAGAAGAAGTGGAGATCTGTTCTACAATTGGCATGCTGCAGGTTTGTTTTTTTTCTTTTTTTTCTAAAAATCGATTTAGACAAAAAATTAAAAATACAAAGTTGGCACTCCATGTGTTATGATAGGTAGGGGTAAAGTATGTTCACTTTCATTAAAGATGTAGGAAGCACAAGACAAGCATATACTTAGAGCTCTAAATTTGTCACAGACTACAGGATTGAATCAGAAGAAATATCTGTTCCTGGGTTGTATCGCACTCTGGACAACTGATGAGCAAATACAGCCCAGTATGGGCTTGCTCTCCCCAGCACTATTATTGGGGATCTGTCAGAGTCTGTCCAAGGATGTGTTATGCCTCACAACTCTCTCCAATGGTTAAAGACCAAGACCCCCGAAGAGACTGGGAAGAGCCCCTGGCCTGGCTGAGGTGGGGCGCTTGCCGAGGACTGATACGCATCTCCACGAGAACGGAATGCAAGAACAATAGTAGCTCAGTACAGTGGACTGAGCTGACTATACTGACCGTGCTAGAAGGGTACAGCTTGCCACTTGTTCCTGAGCACCCAACTTTGATGCAGGTGCCTGCCTTGGCCCTGTGCCCTCTTTGGCTCCATTCCACTCGCCTTGGTCCTCTTCCTGCCCAGCCTATAAAGACTCTGCAGATCCCGTGCACCCTTCGTGTACACCCCACTGGAGAAGATCGCGTCTATGGGCATCTCTACGTCTTGAGGACTGTCGACTCTCTACGCTGGTAGCTATAACCACGTTACTCTCTTTCTCTACCTTTCTCACTATTCTCTATTTTCTTTCCCTACTATCACATTGTGGGCACTAAATAAAAGTGCATTTTTTGTTTAAGCAAACTGGTTTGTCCCCTGTTGTGTCTTTTGCGCTTTGAGATCTCCAAAACGAACCATCAGGTTCCCTGCATATGTTTGTGGACCCTGACAGGATCTCACTGCCAAGGTAGGAGAAGTTCAGGGTCAAATATTCTGTATTCATGTGGTGAGAGGCACACCTGACTCTAGTATTGCACTTGAGAGGCAGCTCCACTTTAAGGACATGACCTGCCATTGGTTTGAGGAGTGGAAATATTCCAGTCAATTGTAGCAGTGCAAATTCAGGCTTTCAAGTTGAAAGAAAGGACTTTGCCAAAGTTTTATGCCTAAACTGAAATATTATTGGCTACCATGGTTTTATTGGTCTCTCTGCAAAGGAGTGAAGTAGTAATTATGAAATGAGTAGATCAGCTATTACAGTGTCTCCTCTGTAAATGTATGACAATTGTAATAAGTCAAAGGAACAATGAACAAGACTCCTACACAAGTAGTATCAGTAAAAAAAGAGATTCTTCTCTTTTTTTATAATATCCCCAAAAATTCCAATAATCCTTATGTTCTTTGTAATTTTGTGGGAATAGGGATTGTCAGGAGATATTGTAGAAATACTGTTTAGAGTTTGAGCTGGTTTATGTTCTTGTTGTTTGAATCTCACCTGTGTATATATATATATATATTTAATTTTAAACTGCTTCTTATGTTGCTTTTGTTCTCAAAAAAAACCCAGAAAGGAAATGAAAATCAACTTATTTTTTAAAGGGTCTTAGCAGTCAGCTCTGGTATTTGGGGATGTGTGAGAGACTGGAATGTTAATGGTCAATTACTCAAAAGCATTGGCCATTTGCAAAAGCAGCAGGGTACACAGATATCACCAGAGTGTACAAGCTGGGTATTGGACAAGATAAAGGAAGAGGCTGAACATCCTGTGAGGTGGGATAGTGCTTCTTATTGTGCCAAAATCCTTGCACAAGTGACTCAGCTCCAAAAACTCCCCTCCAGGGAAGTACCAGGACATCTGTAGACGTGAAGGTATTCTCCTTTCTGATGGGTCATAATTGACTCAACCATGCTGATGTAAGAGACAATTGTAATGTACTAGAAGGTGTCACAAAACATCAAAGACTCTTCACTAGGTCATATGGAATTACAAGGATAGAGGCAGTGAGAAAAGAAATTACACTAATGTACTGAATCTGATATTAATCCTTTTGTTTTGGCATCTAAAACCTGACATTAATACACTGCATTGCACTTTTTTCCTATAACAAGATTATTGCCATATCCTAAAACCAAGTCAATTTCTAGCTTTATTTCTAGTCACACAGCATCACAGACTCATAGGTGAGTCTCACATGGCTTTAGTCTTGTGAAAGCTACTGAGATCTGCTCTTAACAGCAAGTGAAGAAAGACTTGTTCCTCTCATGGGTGATTCATTCCACCCCTCAGATTTTTATTTTAGATTAGGTGAACTCACCAGCAGTTACCAGTCTCTTTCACTGACAACAGACTTATCATTAAAAGCCTGAGACAGGACACCTGACAAAACAGAGATAAAGTGACCCAAATCACTTTCAGTGCCTTTTGAGTGATACAGTTCCATATTCACTCTGAGTTTTAGGTTTTCTTCTATATAGTTACATGTCTCCACCCTGACCCATTGGGAAATCAGAAATACAGCTTCAGAGTCTGCTCACAGTTTGTTTTATAGATTTATTCTCATTAAGACTAAAGTAACAGAAACATATAACACAGATGGATTTTTTTTTTCATTCCTCTACAAATTAAGGCATCTCCAGATGCAGAAGTTAGTCCAGTTGCAGGAATCTTAAACAACAGGATTTAATTTTTTTATGTTGGGGCTACTTGGCATTCCTGAAAGAGCAGTTGAGTCAGTGGTATTCACAAAGCTTTTACTACTGAAGTGAGGTTTGACTTATCAGAAAGAAGCTTAACGTAGTCCACTGTTTTCAAAAATATCTGAAAATATGCCACAGACTGTGAGAATGCAATAGTTTCGATGAAACACCTCAAATGCTGTTTTAGAAACTGGTTAAATTTAAAGGTGCATATATTTTCTTGTCACTTCAGAATTCCTTGCTACATCATGGAAAAGAGTAAGGATATAGATTAATCCAACCATAACACTTTGGGCTAAAATGGGGGCTGTGAGGTGATTATCCTTGCTTTAGGCAGGATCAGCTATTACAGTGTCTCTCTTGACATGTTTATCAAACCTTTCCTTTGAAAGTTATGAAAATTCCATGGGGTCTAAAGATTTGCCCCTTATTAGCTATTTTTACATCTGGATGGTGGTAACTAACATTTAATCAAAACCCTGAAGTATTTCTACTTTTCACTTTGAAAGTTGGAGCAAGGCAAAGAATCTAATCCCATTTTTATTTCTGCAGTGATAGGAGTGTGTACATTCTCTTTTGTCCTCACACATCAGAATTTTAGTCAGCAACCAGAATCACGTTTCTGGAAGTGATACACCACGCAGATCAAAAGAGTTTAAGTCTACTTTGCAGGAAAAAAATATTATTAGATATGCATATTTGTTCCACATAGAGAATTCCTAGCATTGTTACATGAGGTTATACTTTTTTGTAACACAAAGAAAGAATTATTAAGCCCAGTGCTGCTGTTTGCAAGAACACGTAGTGGCTAAAAAGACTGACTTGGTTTGTATTCTGTCATGAGTGACTTGGACATGCAGGCAATGGAACAATTGTTTCATAGAATCTTGTGGAAGACTGAGAGAGGAGCTGTGGGAAGGGAAAAAGTTTTACCGAAAAAATAAGTTCAGGCTCTGAACTTGTCTCATTAGCTTAGATAGAAGATATTCATCTCTTGGTATAGTAGTGATTATTTTTTTTCTTTGACAAAGAAAGAACAGCTGCATTATCTAATATTTGTTCCAATATAAAAGAAATTAAACTTATGAAGAAGATTTTGGACACATTAAAAGAGCAGAAAAGAGCAAAATTAATTAATTTTGGTAAGGAGTTGGTTTTCTGTCAGACACAATGATGAGATCTGGGGCCTTCTGCTTTCCTTTCTTGTACCAGTGAGAGTATAATAGAAATTACTTCCCATTGAAATTGAGTTAGGGAATAGAATTCATTACATTTTTTGTATAATCCCATACATTTCTAAGTTTTTTTAATTAGATGAGTTTAGCTTTTACTGTTTTGTTTTTGTCAGTTTTCAGATTAAGACAAGTATTAACACAATATTATACCTTGGACTCATATTTAAAGACAAGATGGTCTTTTAGCTAAACTATCATTATCACAGTATGTAATTACTAATATATGTTATTATTTTTTTACTATTATATGTAATTGAGATGTGTGCCAAACCCCATACAAATATGTTGCAAATGATGGTTACTGATAACAACAATTAACAAAGGAACCAGACTAGAGTTCAGGAGCATCTTGCTTGGGTGCCTTGGTTGGCATGAGCTGGGCTCTGACAGATTCATGAAGCAAATAACTCCCAGTCTGCACGGATATGATGAAGTTCAACTCCATAAATACTTTTGAGACCATATCTGGTGGGTGGGCTAATTACTTGCCTGGGAGGTGACAGCAGTTCAGTCCCCAGGAAGAGCCAAGCTTTCAGCACATCACAGATGCAATCCTCCATTGTCTAATACCCAGTGCATGATCACCAGTTTTCCAAAGAGCACTGGGATCATCCTGCAAAGAGGCACTTTTTTTCACCAGAGGAACTAGCAGTCAAAATTTGGGGTGATGTTTGTCCATCAGTAGAGTATGGGACAGACATCTCAGTGTATTTGGGTGCTTGCCAGAAAACAGAGAAGGAAGGAAGAGAATGCCTATTTTTTTAGAGGATCAGCAGATTCGGCTGCAGAGCTTGCAGATTTATTGCAGATTTATGCTGGCTAGGCCAGTTGATTTGATCAGAGATTGATATCCATCAAAACTATTGCCAAGAAAAAAAAGAAAGAAATTAAAAGCAGATAAAGCCTGCTTGTGGTAGCAAGCATTATGTCATGAATTCCTGTTTTGAACATTAGCACTGTACCTCCAAAGATAGCCCCTCAGAAGTACTTGCAAAATTGAATTCTACCACCCCAGAGAAGAACAGAAAATGCTTGAGTAGTAAAATCTAACTTTCTAGCAGTGACCTTATGGTTTCTTGGTTTCCATTACCTCCAAATCACCCAGAGCCTTCTTGCCTTGACTTTGCTCTCATCTTCTTTCAATGTTCTCCGGCTTCTCATTTCTGGGGTGAACAACGACTTGCAGATCTGATCTCTCCTCTCAGAGAGAGGGAGAGGGAAGGAGTAGAAGAAGGTCTTTCTCAGGAAGGAGAGATTCCAATAGCATGATTGCACTTGTATTTGCTTCCTTTATTTCTCACTATTATGTGTGCAATTTTCCACTCAATAATTTTTCTCTGGGAATTTTTTTCATACGTTTAAAATTGGTTTCATAAACCAGTGCCTAGTTTGGGTATTTTGGAAGGCTTTCTATTAAGCCAAAGTCAGTTTTCGAACTTTTAAATAATTTAAGTCATTTATTTTTAATATACAGACCTTAATTTTTAATGTGCAAATATGTGCACATTTAATATGATCTAAATTGTTGTCCTAGCTAAACATCTCAGTACTCCAAAACTAAAAATATTTACGGATTTTCCACTTTTTCACTTCCTGGAGAATAACAGTGATGGGATTGATTTGAATCTGTGTCTCTTGACGGTTTTCATAGTAGGAAAAACCTAATTTTCAAGATCAAATACAATAATGATTAGTATAGATTCATCAATGCACTACTACATTGAAGTGATTTATTCAGACGTCTGCTGCATGTGAGCCTTCACAGTTGGCCAAGTCAAATTTCAAGAGTCACATATAACAGTAAATCGACATAGTTTCATCAATGGGAGAACAGTAACATAATCCATTACTAAAGTGGAGAAGAAGAGACAGTCTCTATCGTTGGAGACTGAAACCTCTTATGATTACAGACAGCATGGGAAAAAGAGAGCGCTTAATCTACAGAACTTTTTTGAGTTTGGCTGAAATGTATTTTAAAGAGCACTATATTCCAGCTTGAGTTATTATACTCCATATAATAGGCCACAGGGTAAAATATGAGGGCCTATTTCAGCTTTAAATTCCAGGAATTTACACATGTGCTGAGGGATTGTGCTTAGGTCTCTACAAAGGCACATCCATAGGAGTCCAGGTGCCTTGCTGCATCCACACACACAGACATTTCTGCTCATCAGTGTCTGTATGCTTTTTTTGCAATGACAGTCTAAGTGGTGACAGCTAGCTAGGGTGTAGCTCCACTAAATATATTTTTCAAATGATAGCTGTTTTGACCCACCAACAGGTAAAAAGTCAGACACAGTGTGAAAAGCATTCATTGCTGGTATCTCAGAAGATAGCACCTCTGTTGTGTACTTCTGGGTTTAATTATTGTTTGCTGTTTTTTTTAAAAACAACCTTTAAAATATATGTTAGATTATTGGAAAAGGTCTGCCTTTGATCTCATTAAAAGAGATTTAATTTGAATAATTTTCTGTCACTTAAAAGTTTTGATTAAGACCTTTATATCACCAAAATAAATGAAGGGTCTGATCTAAAAATGGATACCAGAAGTTTTTATACTGATAGTTCCATTATGAGCCCAAAGTCCTCAGCTCCATCCTACAACTGAGTTCTTTGCATCTTAGCTGATGATATTATTTATACAGCATATCAGTATTAGAGAAAAACTGTTAGAGAATGATTTTAACATTAACATATACATTTATCTAAATAAAAGCAGAGAATTATATATTTTTGGAAGAAAAAGAATGACAATGATTGCATGTGATAAAAGACCCCTTCATTGCAGAGATCTCAATATGAAGGGTGATAGCTGTCAAATGGGATCATAACCAAACTTGTTAACTGCTCTATTTCTGCTATTTTTGGGGGGGAATTTGTCAACCAAATTCCAGAAATACTTTTCACTGTAGTGGGCCAATCGCTCCTATCCATGACACAGCTGCCACAAACAGATAAGGCTGTAAAATATCCCCATGGATATGTGAATTGGTCTCCCATACCTGGATTAATTCTGAAGTATTCTTGCTCTTGATTACATTGTCTTGTCATTTTCACTAATTGTAATCCACTGAAACTGTGGGGCACCAACAACATTACTATCAGCAGAAAATGCTAGACTTTTTCCTTTAAATCATTAACTTTTGGGCAAATTAGAGTCATGCTGCTGGCTTTATTTGCTGGAAGCTGAAGCATCCAGATGTTTCATTTTCATGACATTTAGCATTTAATAATCTCACTGTCACTGTCACTAATTTTCTAAATGCCTTTTATGCTTTTGTTTTGAAAATAAATACATGACAAAAAGCTTTGGTACTTCATTTTTCTCTTCTAGTCTTTGGGGAAGATTCCAAAATAATTAGCTAAATGATCAATCAGTTAGAAAAACAGTGAATTCAGACCTGGATCCAAATGTCCCTATAATCTATAGGATTCTATTAACTTCTATTACATCTGCCCAGAGATGATAAATCAGTTGGCAAGAAATTTATAGAAAAAAGCACTCTTGACAATAAACTAGAAAGGAGAATGATTTGTATGATTTAAACAAAAAGGGTATTAAAATCTTAGAAAAATGGGTATTTTAGTTTTTATCTTTGACTTTTTTCATTTTTTGTGCATTTAAAAGAACTCTAAATGTTATTTGACTCATGACTCCAGCTCCTTGTTCTAGTTTTCTAATATGATTTATCAGAGAACATGTCATTCCAGTTGAAACAGATATGCTAGTATACCTATGTAATCCCTTTTATGTGTAAGACAGCAGAACACTGTATTGACTTTCACACACAAAAAAAGCCATCAAGCAGCAGTGATTTATTCCAATTTTCTCAAGGCAGATTTATACACACATCAAAGCGAAGGAGACTCAGCTGTTTTGGGAAAGGCTGGCTGTATTACTTTGGCAGGAAGATGCAGTTTAGAGAGGCAACGTGAAAGGTTCTCATCAAGTGGTCTTCATGTTGCCTTTTCTTCACTGAAGCGCTACTTCTAAGCCCTAATTTAGCAAAGTGATACTCAAGACTTCTCCTTTGCATTGTTTCTTTTCCGAAGGAAAACAAACCTCACAGGAATTGGTTTGCACGGTAAATGTGCATTTATATCTTTGTCATTCAGCTGGAAAGTATGCTTGGAATATTAATGTTAGAAGCTTTATTTTCCCATTTCTTTGGCAGGTTAAAAACAAAGAAGACCTCTATTTTGTAATACCCCTCTTTAGAATTAAACAAAACAGGTGAATTAAATGTTTCTGTTACTCTTTACCATAAGTAAATTTTTTCGGTTTGGTAATTCAGTTTCAAAAAAGATTGCTTTTTCTTCTAGCTGGAGTTTAGCATGGAATTCATGGAAGAACAAATTAATTTCTGAGCAAAATTTAGCACAAAAATAAAAAAACCCTTTAGAATTATGAAGGCAAATAACACACTTAACAGGAAGAAACTTCTTATTACCTCTGCTACTACCCAAATTCAGTAGTTTGCTGTTTCAGCCAGCAGCCATACGATCCAATACAATTTTATTGGTGACTAGGACAAACCCCAAAGGCTTACGACATGGCCATGCTTATTACCATTAGGTATTCCAAAAGAAAATTAATAGAACATTTCAGGTAAAATCAGACCTGGGAAGAAGTTTGCCTGTTGGCAGAGTATCCTTTAGAATTACAGAATAATAGAATGGTTTGGGTTGGAAGGGACCTTAGAGATTATCTAGTTCCAACCCTCCTGCCATGGGCAGGGACACCTTGCACTAGAGCAGGTATCTCAAAGTCCTGTCCAATCTGGCCTTGAACACCTCCAGGGATGGAGAGTCCACAACCTCTCTAGGCAACCTGTTCCAGAGCCTCACCACCCTCACAGTAAAAACTTTCTCTCTAATATCTAAACTAAATCCAACCTCCTTCAGCTTAAAGCCATCCTCTCTTGTCCTGTCACCACATGCTGTTGTGAAAACTCCTTCTTTAGCTCTCTTGCAGGGCCCCTTTAGGTACTGGAAGACTGTTATTAAGTAACCCCGCACCCTTCTCTTCTCCAGGCTGAACTGCCCCACCTCTCTCAACCTGTCTTCATAGGAGATGTGCTCCAGCCCTGTTGTCAACTTAATGACTCCCTCCTGGACTTGCTCCAACACTTCAACATCTTTCTTGTGCTGAGGTTCCCAGTCCTGAACACAGTACTCCAGGTGGGGTCTCACTAGAGCAGAGTAGAGGGAGAGAATCACTTCCTTCGATGTGCTGGCCACGCTGCTTTTGATGCAACCCAGGATACAGACAGCTTTCTTCACTGCTAGCACACATTGCTGAGTCATGTCGAGCTGTTCATCTACCAGCAACCCTAAGTCCTTCTCCCCAGGACTAGTCTCTTTCCATTCACTGTCCAGCCTAAAATTGTTTTTGGGACTGCCCCAAACCAGGTGGAGGACCTCGCACTTGGCATTGTTGAACTTCATCAGAATCACCTCGGCCCACCTCTCAAACCTGACAAGGTCTCTCTGGGTGTTATTCCCTGCCTCCAGCGTGTTGACTGCATCACACACCTGGGTGTCATCGGTGAACTCACTGAGGGTGCACTGAAACGCACTGTCCATGTCACCAATAAAGATGTTAAAAAGCACCAGTCCCAATACTGAACCCTGGGGAACACCACCTGGCACTGCTTTCCATTTGGATATTGCACCACTGACTTCAACACTTTGAGCATGATCATCCAACCAATTCTTTATCCACCCAGTGGCCCACCCATCAGATCCACGTCTCTCCATTTTAGAGACATAGATGTCACGTGGGATAGTGCCTTTGCTCAAGTCCAGGGAGACAATGCCTGTTGCCTTTCCCTCGTCCACCACTGCTGTAACCTTGTGGTAGACTGCCAAGAAATTTGTCAGGCATGATTCGACTTTAGTGATGCCAAGTTGGCTGCTACCAACCATCTCATTATTTTCCATGTGCCTTAGCATAGTTTCCAGGAAGAACTGCTCCATGATCTTGCCAGACACTGAGGTGAGACTGACTGACCTGTCATTCCCTGGCTCTTCCTTATCTCCCTTTTTAAAAATGGGCATTATGTTTCCCCTTTTCAAGTCAGTGGGAACTCCACCAGATTGCCATGACTTCTCAAATATGTTGGATAGATATGTTGGCATAGCCACTTCCTCAGTAGCCAGTTCTTTCAGTACCCATGGTTGTATCTTGTATCCCACGGACTTGTGCAACTTCAGGTTCCGTAAACGGTTTTGAACTCGGTCTTTTCCTGCAATTGGTGGAGAAGAAAAACAGAACAACTTAGGTTTTTCTTAATACAGAACAAGAATCAAGCCAAAGGGAACACAGGGGTCACTATTCAAGCAAGAACATATTTTTCCCTTTGATAACAAGCAACTCATCCAAAGGAAAAGGCTCAAAGTTGTAAACAAATTTTTATCTATTGAATTTTGGTAAAAGAGCTATGTAATAAAAGTGGTATCTAGAAAGTGCAATTTTTACAATACTTTTCACAAAGGAAACATTACTGCACAAGTTGCTAGGCTTTTGGACTAGGAAAAATAAAATGTATTCTAAAAATTTTATTAATCTCTATCATAAAGAAAGACAAAACCAAAAACTGAAGAAAACTCTTCTCCAGTAGGAGAAGTGTTTACAACATTAACTAACCCCGTCCTTGAGATGTGAGGACGTCAGAACAAATAGTTGTGGAGTATGTATCACAAACAAGTGCATACACAAAAATCCATAAACCAAGAGAAAAATGTCATGTTATTTCATTTTTAAATCAAATGACTAAGAATTCAGCATTGGGAGGTATACTCTGTTTTGCCTACAGGTGAATAATATGACTCCTTAAGTATTTGGTTAATTGGGAATTTCTGGAGAACTCTGTTCAGGATAAATGGATAGTATGCAAGCTAGACATCTAGTGACCTTTTCAGGTGTATAAATAATACATGCTTCATATTTTCAATTGCCTTTGTATTTCTTCCTTCTGGAGAGCTAAAAGGTGGCAGAAATATCACCTCCTTTAAGATGAATCTTTAGCAAATGCTACTTTTGTGTATGGTTTCTGCCTAGGAAACCTCATAAAGCATTTTGTATTTCCTTTTATTTTGTCAATTACCAGCTCCTCATGTCTTCACTTTCATCACTACTCATGTAATACTTTTAATTTTTTTTTGGCTTCCAAAATCTTCAATCCCTAGAAGGAAGTGCTGCCAATGGTATGTAACTGAGGGCAGACAGATGCTGACTGTCCTAAGATCAAAGCAGCTTAAATGATCAGCATTCTCCCTAAGGGGGTAAGTCTCTCATTTCTTACTATACTGAGTGGTGGAAGAAAAGTTTTAAGGTAGGAAAGTGAAAAGTGTTTCAGCTGCTCTCCTGAGTGCCTGTGTCCTAGCAGATAAAGGCATCTTTCCAAAACTGTGCTTACTGCACTTCTATTATGTTGTCTTAGAGTTTTTATCATGGAGAATTTGACATCTAAACAAGACTACACTAAGGAGTTTATGGCTGTGTATAAAAAAATCTAGCTGTGAAATTCCAGAGTTGAGGATTGGTGGGATAAATTTTTGTGGTAGTGTACAATTTACATATATTCTGTCTTGTGCCCTAAGTGGCAACCCCAAGTGTGGGGTCACCAAATAGCATTTTGTTGATTTTTAGTAGGACATGTATAGGGCCTGTGTAAGAACCAGCTCTGGTGGGTCAGCCTTGGTTAACAGCCAAACCTCCACCCAGCTGCTCATTCCTGCCCTCAGGGAGAGATAATAGGAAGAACAAGAATGAGAAAGCTCATGGGCAGAGGTAAAGACTCTAAATTGTCTACTAATTACTGTTGCGAACAAAGAAGATTTGGGGAAAATAAGCTCACAAAAATATATGATTTCATGATTTGGATAGTGAGAAACAGAAAGGCAAACATTAAATTAACAGCTTTTGTCCCCCTTTCTCAAGCTTAAAGTCACTCCTTCACACCAGTCTCTGTCAGTAACGGTTGGCCCACAGTGATTCCTCTTCACTGCTTTGTCCTTCTCAGACTTTTAGCCTGCTCTGGCACGGTTGTTTCACTCTGCCCTGGTGTGAAGCAGCTCCTTTTCCTCCTCATCTTCTGACCTTGGTGCTCCATCTTCTGCTTCTCACTCTTTTTGTTTCTCCTCTCTTTCTTTGTGGCATTTTCCAACCTTTCTTAAAAATGCTTTCCCCATGGCACTCCCATCATGGCAGCAGGGCTCAGCTGTGCCCTGAGGTGGGTGCCTTGGAGCTGTCTGGAACTGGCCACGTCCAGCCCAGGGCTGCCCCTCACAGAGCTCACCCTGGAACCCCACCAGCACCTGGGCACCTGCAGTGCTGTGCACCAGCACAGTTAACCACTAAAGAAGACTAAGTCTTCTTACCCAGACTTTCTGAGCACCCCTTCACTAACTGGTGCAGTAGAAATGAGCCATTGAGAAAAGCTGGAAGGTTTTAAAATGGGCAAAATTGGACTCGAGGTGTGACATGGGTAGAAGTGTGAAACTGAACAGGGACTGAGAGCTGGGGTTGAGATATGAGGACTGCACCAGCAAGAGTGAACAACTCTGGCTCAGGCAGCAGTGTAAAACGTCTCACTGGTCTTGTTGGTAATTGACCGCCCCTGTTGACTTCATCAAGATTTCAGCACCTCAGAGAAAATTGTGGAGGCAAACTACTGAGTGACACACCTCACTTGGGGGATGGCTCACCAGACTCCTCAGGGCTAAGGACTCTTGAACCCCAGTGAAGAACTGAGCAACTGCAGTTGTATCACCTCCAGGCTGCAGTCTGCTTTGCACACCAGCTCATCTGCCTTAACCATTGCCGATACAGGCAAGCCATAGTTCCTGTGGAGTGTGGGAGTCAGGAATCTCACCATTTTTCACACTCTCAGTTTCTTTGTGGCCATTTTCCTAATTGTCTGAACTATAAACTTGTCATTGGAGATCACATATTTGTCTGTACTGGTTGTGCGGTTGTATTATAAATAAGCCCGTTGATGTACATACACGATTTGGTGTGGATGAAGTCCTACCTTGAATGACTGCAGCAACCATTAAGCTTTCCGTATGTCAGAGTGTAATCAATAAAGTGTGTAAAAAGCTGGCTAAGTATTGCTAAAAGCCCATTGGGAGTAAATACAATGCTGGATGGGTAATTTTTCCAGCCTAATTGCATCTTTATTATCAAGAGATTTCTAAAGCTTGTATATATAAACCTTTATCTTGCACTTTTGAATTCACAGAACAACATATCACAGCCACTGAAACAGGGTTTATATTTTTTATTTTCCAAAATGTATAACAATCAGCATAAGTTTTTGCAATATTTCAGGCTAATTTGAGTAAAACCATGCAAACCAGGAAATTTTTTAAAGTTTCCAGGTGAACTTAAAGAGAAAAACGCTTGCCTCTCTGAGAGTGGACCTGTTTTTTTTCTATTTTTCCAGGCAGTGACTAAGATTAGGAAAGAAAATTAAACAATTTATTTTACATCACTGATGCAATTACATTAATTGTTTATATTTCCAAGGCTTTCAAATATCTAACATTGAAACATATCTAATTGAAACATTATGGAAATGAGATCCAGAACAAATTCTTGTAATCTCCTATCTCAGACAGGAAGGAAGGAGTAAAGCTAACTATAACGAAAAAAAAAATTCCAAAAGAAGATGAAAAAAAAATAAAGGCTTATAATATCTAATTTTTTCCTGATTATTTGCATTAGATAAAATCTTAAATTAACTGATTTTGCAGAAAGTTAAACTCTCATTTTTAAGACAGCATTCACAGTAAAAACCTAGGGCAATAACATCCATCATAATATATACAAAATCACAAATTGGGAAGAAAAAAGTTGCTGGAAATATAAAAAGAGACACCAAAAGAAAATTGAAGATCATCATTCTACCATTAGAAATTCTCTGTTGGCAGTGCTATCTCCAGAGCAGATTTCACAGGGGTCTGTGAGGACATTCTCCATAAACGCTCATGTCTATAGTGTGGGTCTACAGAGGAATAGCTACTTCTAGAGCAGGACCTCTTCCTGCCACTTTCTGGTCACGACTGCCTAAGCTGCTTGTTGCAGTGGCAGTTTTTGCAGCACATGACCTGTGCAATATCAGAGCACATTAAGACCAAGGATCCAGTTCGCGTAAGGCCATGACCAGTAATCAGAGAATACCAACTGGACCTAGTAGTGTAACAGCAAAGCTTTCTGAATTGCACTAATCTGTCGAACAATCAGCTGTCCGAAATTCACATGAGTTAATTATTTGATTAAAATAAGATGGATGGGCAGGGAGAGCGTAAGAGGGAGGAGGCCAATGCTATCTTGGTCTATACTAAAAATAAAAAAGTGATATTTTTGGCGTGTTTAGACTCTCTAAGTAGTGGGTTTGCACAAAGAGGATCATGTTGCATCAGCAGGCAACTACATAACTAAGGTCACTGCTGTATATTTCCCAGAAAAAATGCAAAAATATAATAAGGAAATGCAAACAAATAGCAGCTTGCAAAAATGTGTTATTTACATTGCCAGACATAGACCAGTGAGATGCCAATTTCCATTTATGTGCCTTTAAATGTCTTGTCTCTTTTTTAGGGCAACAAATACTTTATTTCTATATAAATACACAAAAGCAGGTTGAGGACAAGTACATCTATTTTCAGTTCTACTGTAAGCCATTTACAGTAGTGTGCTGTGAGGAAGTCCCTTCATTTCATCTCATAAAATGAGATATCTATGTTTATGTTTCATTTTTTTTCTAGTTCTTTGTTCGTTTGGGTTTGGTTTTGTTTTTTGTGGTTGTTCACTGATCTGAGATAGCATCAAATCCACATAATTACTGGAAATTCGGGTTGCTTTAATTTTGTGAATGGCATCTCACATCCTACCTTTTCATCTGGCTTAAGCTAATAGCAAATGGTTGGCTGGTATGTTGTCCATTTTACATAGTTTTTGCTGCAAAGCAATCTGATTTAGCCACAGAAGTAGAAGCACTATAATTATTTCATTTGTTTTTCCGGACTTTCATATTGGTGAAACATTGATTTTCCTAACCTTTGCCATATGGTTTTGCTTTCTCTTCTCACTTGGAGCCCTAGGAAGAGAAGAGCTTGTATTTCACCAACAGGCAGGGCAAACAGTCCATGTTTTTACAGTTTCAGATTAAATAGAAATACTCATCATTAACATGACTTGTGGAGTCAACTTACTGATAGTGTATTGAGCTGCTCCAAATAAGTGTGAGCTTCAGGCTACACTGGTCAATGAGACATAAAAATAGCACCGGTCACAGAGCACATTTTCATGACTTAGTGAGGCATTTTCCTGTCAACAAATTGATTGAACGTTAAGAAGAAATGGTTTAGGATTGCAGCTAGTCTTGCAATCTTGTTGATATAAGAGCTACATTCAACCTTTCACTCCTTAGATAAGATTAAATGGAAAACAGACTCACTTCAATGCTGAGCATGTAGGTAAAGAAAAACAAGAGCGAAAGAGGCATGAAAACACACGCACATGCTCACACACACAGTCACATCAATGCTTTGTTAGCATTGCAGCCTTTCCATGAGAAAGTGGGCACTTTTACATTTCTATCTTTGTTAAACATGGTTTGTTACTGCTCGTTCTGCCGCTGCCCCATGGAAACTTTTTCCAGGTACATGTGTGCAACTGGATCACGTTCTTGCAATGTCAAGTACCACTGCAGCTACTGTGGACCTCAGCAGCAAAGATAAAGTGCAAAATGTCAGTGATCATAGGACTCAGTCTCTCTACTGCCCCGGTTTCCTTGTCTTTCTCTTGGAAGTCTTTGAGTGAGTCTTTTCTTCCTTGTTTGAAGGGGGATTAATAGGAAATTGCAGCCCAAATCCATTAGGTCCGTTTAGGAAGACACATTGAAAGTAGCGGACAGGAGCTAGGAAAACAAGGAAGAGATGATTAATGTTTATGGTTTCCAAGCTGGGGCCATGAGTCTATTCCATGTTCTTTCAGAAAACATCTGTATGATTTCATTCCCATTAGGTCAGTTATAACATCATAAATCTCTAGTGTGATCACAAGCCAGGTTTCACATTACAAAATTTTAGCTAAAAAGCTCAATGAGAGATCTTGTAGCACAAAATGAGAAATTATTGACAATTTCACATTTAAATACCTCATTTTTCTCAGTGTTATAGTCCCACTTCTCCTAGAATATTTGCATTTTGGGATAGCTGAATGTAAGCCCCCAAAATTTACACATATATTCTCTGGTTTTTATATTTCACAGTGATTTTCAGATACATTAAAGAGTTCCAGAAAGACTCACATCTAATTAATATCTAACTCATATCTATTTTATTAGACTTTAGGTGAATGATCCTCTATTGTGAATAAAGGGGTCATAAACTGGACTGCATAAATAAGACTGCACCTATTTTCTGACCTTTCACAGTCATGCATGTTTTCTCCCTTTTAATTTTTGAGTACTATATATGAAGTCATACTTTCCATCATGTTTTAAAAACTTTCAAGAACACGTGCTTAAGCACAGATGGAATTGATCTAATTTGCTTCAAAAGCTGAGTTTTGCACTGTGAGATTAACATTGACAATATTTTAAAAGACAACTATTAGTCAGTTATCTGTTTGGGAAAATGACTGGAGGAATGTTGGCATCTGAAACAAGTTAGTTTTTAAGGGATTGATTTTCTGGTGACTTTTCTTTCCCCCACTGTTCATCCCATATTAAAAAAAAATTAAAAATAATTAGCTGGTCCCTGTGACAAGTCTAAACTGAGATGGACTCCAGGGCTCCCTGCATTATAAACCGAGGTGCAGGATTTATTTACTGACTTACAGGTCCCACTAAATGATGGAAAACAGAGCAGTGTGTCAGAAATGCTGTATTTAATCCAGTTGTATTATCCTCTGTGGTTTTCTTCCCTGACTCATGCAAAGGTTAAGTCTTTTTTGTCTAAAAGCACGCTTCAAAATAAAATTGGAAATTAGACCCTTCAGGATCTAATGAGTTACTGCTTTTTCCACTAAGTCTAAGAATGGTAATTATTTTTTCCCCAAATTCTCAGTGTTTCTGTTTCTCTGTGAGATGAATCTCAGATTTTTTTAGAAAACAGAGATAAAGCAACTCCCCTGATTAGAGTTCACAGCCCAAACGTGTCAGACCAAGGTTCTCCTGTGAGTCTTGACAAGCCATGGACTGGGTGAATGCGCTAAGTCCTCCACCACTGACTTTTCTATGTACACACTTGGGCAGAAACAGAAAGTTTCTGAGATATAATTTCAAAAAACAGACTTATTCCATTCTTGAACTAAGGTAACTTTCATGAGTAAAATTAACTAAAAAAAAAAAAACCTTGCTACAAGAACCACTATGATTAAAGCTGGTATTGTCCTCCCAAAATACTTAGTCAGAGATTTTTCAATCAGATCTTTTAAAAAAATCCCACAAACACAAAATCTCTTAAAATTTAATCACAGTGGAAGCAAGATTGACAAAGAAAAATTCCTTAAAAGAAGAAAAATGCCAATTACAAATTCATCTTTTACCGTTAAAAGGAAACTATTTCTGTGTATTTCTTTTATGGATACAAAAATGAAAATAAAAAAGTCAATTGCAATCTTCATGAAGAAAGCAAGTAGGTAACCATGCACTTTCTAGCCCAAATAAATACAGATAAATATTTTACTTATGGGTAAAATAATTATTATCCCCCCGTATTTTACATGCTATCATAATGCAAAAACGTACCTCTTTTTTCTTCACATGCATTTGCAAAGTTCTGTAAAGGACTAACTTACATAGCTACACACTTGCAAGTATTTCAAGCATAGTTATGTTATTTATGTATTGCAATTATAGCATGCCTGACACCACAGTGTTTTCTAGAGGTGTTACCAGATCATTATTTTAAAACCACTAGTAGAACTAGCTGCTGCAATCATTTAATTTGGAAACCTCATGTATAGTCTATTGTTAAAAGCCACTAAATTCATGAAGGGGAAGGGCAAACTTTACAATTTTTGAAACTCAGCCAGTAGCTGCAAAATAATTATGTGGCCCATAATTTTAAATTGGAAAAAAAAAAGGATAAAAAAATAATTATTTTGAAAAATATTATCTAGGAATCATATTTACTTGGAATGCATAATGCTAAATATCACTTTATAATTGCTTATTTGGAATGGTAATGCTTTGTTGTGTTATTTCTTTCTGCAATGTTTGTGAAGTAAGCCCTGGTTTTTGGCTGGTATGTACTCATGTTGATTGCAATATGTTGAAGTGATATTCAAATGTTTATACAGCCTATTACTTATCATCTATCTTTAGAAAACATCAGAAAAATGTTGCATAAAGAGGAACCTCAGGAGAAATAGGGATGCTAATAATGAGTTTTGTTAAATTTTCCTGCTAATTGTTTTCATAAGAATAACATAATTTGTTTTCAATTTGTGAAACTTTCAGCACTAAAATTAGCTGCAGGCTATTTTTAAATTTTTTTCATTTGGCATAGGTCACCAAGTACCCCCAAACGGTAACAAAACCTCCCCCAAAACCCTCACCCAACAGCAGGGTGTTTTGCTCATTTCTCTGCCTGAAGAGTAGAAGCAAGATAGGATAAACAGTGCAAATAGGACAGGAATAAGAACAAGGAATTAGAAAAGGCAGGATATGTAAAACAGGTTTTAAGGTAAGGAGGAAAAAACAATCATGCTTCTTCCAGCATGTGCTGATTTTGGCTGGGATAGGTTTGTTTTCTCTGTAGTAGGCAATATAGGACATAGTTTTGGATTTCTTCTGGAAGCAGTGTTGATAATTCAGGAATGGTTTAGTTCCTGCTGAGCAGGATTAACACAATCAAGGCCTTTCTGCCTTTCACTCCACCCTACCAGGGAGGGGACATGAGGAGTAAGGAAGCCACACAGCTGGGACAGCTGACCCCGGGATATTCCATATCATGGCATTGTGCTCAGCAGACACAGCTGGGAGAAGAAAGAAGGGGAGGACATTTGAAATTATGGCATGTGTTGTCCCAAGCAAAGGTTATGCATGATGGAACCCTATTTTCTTGCACCTGGTTGAATGCTTGCCTGTCCATGGAAAGGAGTGAATGAATTCCTTGCTTTGTTTTGCTTGAGCATGTGGCTTGTTTTATCCATTAAACTATTTTTATCTCAACCCATGAGCTTTGAAAAAACTTTTGTGATTTTTTTCAAGTCTACAAAAACTAAGAAACGTCTGTGTTAATAATTTTAAACTAGATTTTCCTTGGAATTAATCTGAAATGCTTCATTCTGAAAAATCCCCATTTTCTTCAAATGTTCTTCAAGAGGGTTAGACAAACTAAGGCACAATGCTTAATGAATTTATCCTAAAAATAAGTCAATGTTTACACCTGATTTAAAACTTAAGCAGATTCCCTTGGTAAAAGATTGAACTATTCTGATACGTTGTAAAGTATCCGTAATCTAGTGGCTACAGTTATGAGTACAAGGTTTGATAAGCAAGGTGTTATGCTTCCAAATGTAGGTAGAGAAAGACGTAATTTTCAGGTTTTGGAAATAGTCATACGATTAAAAAAGTCTTTTCCCCATACTATCTTTGTAGATTGTGTCTTATTAATTCTCCCAGTGCAAAACTACTTACTTATAAAAGCAAATTTCATCATCATTCCATGTTGGAACGGATCTTTTATATTTTAGCTAGTCAAGCAATCAGAGATTTGAAATAGACATACTGCAAGTTTCCATATTTTCTGGTAAGTATCTTAATTTTTTTTTTTTTTAATGGCTGATGAATTTCATACTTTTTTGTAAACTGAATTGTTTGTCTCTAGCATATTCTAACCTGTTAGGTAAAACAAAGTCAGCTGCCCATGTAGTAAGTTCATGCAGGATGAAATAGCTTTGGTATAACACTTTTTATTCTGGCTTCTTTACAATTTCTGTTTCATGTTACCCTTAGGCTGTTTTATCTAGCAAACCTTGGCTACAAAACATGCAGATAAGAAATTCATTCAGAAAATACTGACATCTTTGGGACTGTGTCCGCAACAGTGTTATGATACAAACCATAGTCAAGAGAACAACTTGAATTTTGACATGCAAATAAGAATACAAATGCATCCCACACTGCCTTTGCAATTCCCACATTCAATATGAATGCAGAATGTGTTTTTTAAACTGAAGCAAGTTCTCACTTTGAATGTATTGTCTCATATCTTCAGAGCAAATGTTACCAAAAAGAAAAAAAGAGGAACAGTAGGAGAAAAATGTGGTTTAACAGTAGACATATTAAATAGACATTGTTATCAGCTTAAATAGGAAAAAAACGGCCTTATATCTAGACTACACTTTTTTTTAGGATGCAGTTTATGAGAATTCAGATAATTACTTAAATTCCCTTTAAGAGTGTTACTGAAGAAACAAAACAGTCCGTACTGGAAAAGTATCATAACATTTCTTTAACCCTAGAACTGATGATCTTATATGAGGATATCTGGTATCTAAGACGAAATATTTCTAAAAGGCTGGAGGGTGGAGTATGAATGGAATATTTGCTGCTTTCTTTTTCACTTTGTGAAAGGAACAGGAACTTTTTCTCCTCAAAAAAAACCCACAAAAAACCAACAAAATAAAAGGTATTTCTGTAAGTAATTTTTGCTAGGATGGAAATCAGTCAGAGACAATAGCCAAGATGAGTTCCAGAAAGAAAAACAAACAAACAAAATCCCCTGGATTTGAAGATTGTGTAAAGTTGTTCAGGGCTTATATAGCGGAAATGCTAAGTACCTTCAACAGTTACTCAATCAAGTATACAAATATTCCATGGAGCTTATTTGTGCTCTTGGTCATTAAGTGATATGCGTGTCACACAGAGGGCTGGTTTCAAGAAAAGTGAGGAATATAGCAAGAGCACTGTCGTGGTGTTTTCAGTTCTTTAGGAGAACTCAGGAAAGCATCCTATGATAAAATTTAAAAATCCTAAAGAGTATCAGGGTGTTCCTGCTTATATATTACAATTATTAAAATCTCCTTTCTATCAGGCTCAGATAGCTGTTTTTAATGCAAGTCACGAGATGAAATATTCATTAAAAAGAAAACTTTTAGCAATAACAGTTTGATTATTAAAAGAAAATTACAGCAAATGTGTGACAATTTTTTTCTAGTTTGAATCTAATTTCTTCACTAAGAGGCTGTCTTAATAGAAATAAACAATTTGAAAACCACAAAAACTCAGACAATCATAGCATTATAAGCTATTATTCAGTAAGCAATTACAAATAAATGAAAAGTTTTAACAACTACACTCTTTACTTGTGACTGCTTCTCAGGAATGCACATGAAGTGCAAACAAATTCCAGCAATCAAAACTGAACCACATAACAATAAAAAAATTGTTCCAACAACTTGGAAGCCAAAGATTTTTTCACTTACTAATGGGTCAGGAATAGAAGCAAGTACTTCCCCGCCTTGCTCCCCTTCTTTTCCTGTCAGCCAATTTCAGCCCCATTATGTAACATTTCAGTAACATTACAGTATGACAAAGTGACCAGACAAAGCACAGGGCAGATGAAGAAGGGAAATCATGTGGAATCATTTATAAATATCACAAATTTTTGCCTTCACACTTGCTAAAAAAGAGAATGTAAGTCTTTGTGCTTAGTGGCCCTGTACAAAAGACATTTAATTACATCTTATTTCTTCAATAGAAAAGTTGAATGCTGAGGGCCTCTGTAGAAAACCAAATATTGTTTTCTTTAGTTCACAACCTGGGCCATAGATACCCGCTATTCAAAACAACGTTTGGGTCAAAAATTAAATTGATTATTTTTCCATAAATTCTTTTCAACTTTTTTCTATTGATCATGCTTTGCAATTATACTACAGTCATTCTCAGAAATTACAATGCTTAAAGGGAAGAAGGAGGGGAAAAAGAAGAGGAGAAAACATTTATATATCTGTTACAAATAAAAAAGAAATACTACTACCACTTTAAGTCAATTTTATATATCTAAAAACATCTTTAAATGACATTTTTCTAGCATTGTATAGACAATGCATAGACAGGGAAAATAAATTAATTATGCCATGAGGACGCCTCTTTTGCATTTTATTTTGTGTCTTAAATAACAGGAGAAAATGATGAATGTTTGGAAAGTAGCTCTCAAAGCTACTTTCAAAGTGTCTGTGATGCAATCCAATTAATTGCATATCTTTGCAAAGACCAACCAAGTTTTCATATCTATTTTATCAAGGGGTCTGTCAAATAATAAGTTATCTAATGAAAAAGGGCTCAAGATGTTTGAGTAGCAGAATTAAATACTAGCAGCAACATTATTATTACAGCCATGAGAATTCAGATTCTCCTTAACAGCTTTTTTTAGTCATTGTGGGACTTCTCCAGCGAGGTCTGGAGAACATAAAATAGATTTATTTTATAAGAGTTAACATGCCTTTTCTCACAAATAATGCTCAACAGTGAGAAAAACACCCAAACCACCCAGAACATTGCTCCAAATGAGTGTCTGTGGTCCCAATTTGTCCCCAAATTTTGCTGAATACACTAAAGAAATCAGCTTTTATCAGTGTTTCAATGTGGAAACAAAGTACTATCAGTATAAAGTCAGTAGTACATGTCTCTAATAACACTTAGTATAAAAAATGATGAAAATGTATCGAATCAATAGCACTAGAAGGATACTCTCATTATAGTTAATGTTATTAGAAGGAAAATATCACCACAGTAAAAATATATATAGGATTAAAGGAACAGAACTGGTTAAGAACAGTTATGATCTGTCACTTGTCAAAGTCAGTGCTCTTTCTGATACATAACAACAATGCTCAATTAATGTGATATTTATTCTAAGAAAACCAATTCTGCAATAGAAGGCAAAATTTATTACTTCTGTCTTTTAACTTGAGTGTGATTGATTACATCTAACAACCATTTAAGGAAAACATTCTGTATTTTGTTAACTGGCTCTTGCATTGTCTAGTAGGAAGGCTAAATGGATAAATAAGCTGTATATTTATGGAAAATTGTTACATTCCATGTTATGGTCACTGCACACAAACCACTTAATTCTGCTATAAATGTGTGAATATCCCCAAAGTGACATTCCCCCACAAGTCATTAAAAAAATTCTTTTTGTTAGACAGTAAAACCATGCAAGATGTAACAGTGCAACACATATGTGGTAATGCAGACACTTTTAACAAAGCATAGCAATAATCAGAGCACACAGGCTTTACTATTTTGCTAGCATTGAGTTTTCAAAGGAGTCCAGTAGTGGCATGATTTATTTTATTACTGAAACATAGGAGCAAATGGATGAATCATTCAAATATTATATATAAGAGGGACCAGAAGTTATTGAATTTTTTTCACAATGCAATAGTAATTACAGGAGAGTACAGTGGTTTTGGTGGACAGCAAAATTGAATTGGATTCTCTTGGTATTGCTCAATAAACACTGACAGTGTCAGGGTAAGACACGCTGTGTGCTGGTCATGAAATTTAGGCATGTTGACATGACAATGTCTCTGTCAACTTATTCCTATGTCCAACTGTTCAACTAATGTAATTTCAATGTATTGCAAGAAAATCGTTGTTTCTAAATAACTGTCATTCACTTTGGTTGGTTAAATTTTTGCATACAAACATATTTACGTACACAAAAAAGGATAAAACCAAAGAAGAAGGAATAAACAATCAGGGAACTTTTTATGTTAATAAGAATGGATACCAAGTAACTGGAAGTTAATACCATATAATTATTTTGCTGTAAAGGCATGGGATAGAGAAAGGAGGGGAGGAGAGGAGAAGGGAGAGGAAGGAAACAGTGTATGATAAGGCAGTAAAGCAGATGATGAAAGAAGCTAGGGCTTGAATGATGCAAGTGATTTCTTCATTTCAGTTATCATTTTAACTGAAATCTTTATTAAATAAAGATTTGGGGGATTTTTGGATTATGTGTAGCATTATGTTTACACAGTTGTCTTCTTCAGTGAGAACTCCTCTGCTGGGAACAACAGTCTTCTCATATGACAATAAAAACTCAGTAAAGAGACAGTGTTGAACTGTCTGGTAAACTTGAACTGCTGGCAAACCCTGGTAGAACCAAATTCACCCTGCTTAACAACAGGCACTGGAGGCACTACCTTCTGGATTTAGCTCTAGCCATGTGACATAAAGCTGGGAGGCAATTCACATTCTGAAGGGATGAGTAATCCATTGGAGAAGTTCCTCTCTCATTTACCATGGAGCAAATATGCTCTTTTCTAAGTGCTTAAGATTAGAAAAGATCAGATCTGTGCCTGTGTTTTACTTACAATGAAAAATGGAGCTAAATTAAAATGCCTTCTTCTCCCTGAATTTGCAGTTCTGGGAATAAGAAAAGACAGGAAGAAACTGTAGCAACTCAATAGGCTTTCTTCTTAAAATATTTCACAACATCTGCTGCCACTGATTAAAAAATTGTATCACATAATTAGGATTTTTCCATTGGATTTCACTATACTGATCATATTCTGGAAACATGAACTCACTCCATTATCAGGATGCCTGCTTTTAGCTGATAATTTTTTAAAAACAAAACCTATGCTGATGAAAAAATATGACAGCAGTTACTTCCCTAAAGCTGAAGAGGGATTTGAAGAAATGGCCATTTATCTGAAACAAAGATAAATAATCTCTGACTCAGAAAACTGCTGAAGAATTACATTTTGTATATAACTTTACTTCCACAAAGTATGTCATGGGAATACATAATATGTACTTTTTTTCTCTTCTCTTGCAATGTGATTTAAGACGATGTGCCAGTCAAACTAAAGGGCAAAACGAACATAACAATGTTCACTAAAATATTAGACATTTATATTTTGTTTCTGGCAACATCCTTCAGAGACTTATACAGATATATTTTTGCTTCATTTGTCTTGAAATAAATTTCATATATATTTACAAGTGTTTGGAGCCATTTAGTTTAGTTTTAGAAAAATGTTTTGACCCAGTTAAGGGGAGAAGAATTAATTCATTTTTCAACAGGCATAAATAACATTACTAATTGGATTCATTTTTCAAATTCAAGCAAAACAGATTTTCTCTGCTGGACCTAGACCAGTGTGCTAAATAATAATTTTTTTCATAGTCTTTTTTCTTTTCCCATAGGCTGTGACCCTTGTATATTTAGTTACACCAATCTGTCCTGCATTTATAGAAAACATTGATGTTTAATAATTTACTAGACAAATAAAATTTGGGATTAACCTAAAAAGGAATCAATTAATGACATAATTGTTAAAAACCCAGATTTTGATTACCTTCTGCATTTTTAATTTCTGCTTATCCTCCAATTATTTTCTTTTTCTAAATGTCCTTTATTTCCGGAATCACTCTCTGTGAATTTTCCCTTAGTATATTCTCTGGTAGAACTTTTTCATCTTCTTTTGATATAGAAAACAATTTCAAGCTCATGGGACACATTATCACATGTAATGGGAGAGGTCTAATAATGTTAGTGGACCAAGAATTAGGGTGGACTTCAGACACTTTGAGCAAGATTTAGGTTAAGTACCAGTGCCCACATTTGAAGTCATGTTCATAAAGCAGATCTTCAATGACAACAGGAAATATCTCTCCACCGTAAACTGCAGAGCTCTCCAGATATTGAATTTAGTGCTGTGCATATGCATGAGCCATATGAGCCATTTCCATACATTACTAGATATGCCTGGGAGCATAAAAATTAGTCTGCAATTATTTTACCCAGTAACCATTTTGAAGTATTTTACATAAGGAGGCTTCTGAAACAGAAGCCGACCTATCAAATAGAAGTCTTGTCTATTGAACCTCTGGTACCAATGACTCTTGTATTGATGGATCTGGAATTGGGCAAAATCGAGAGGAGCAAGCAGGTTGCACTTCATCTACATTGTTTTGTAAGTGTCAGAAGCTTATTCTTTGTCAGAAGCCCTAGTTCTCTTATGGAAAATGGAAACTGTAAAGCTGAGGCTTTCCAGCTGAAGAGGACTTCAAAAAAGTGTCTTCTTAACCCCTTAGAGACTACACAATGACTATAAAGGTATAAAGGAACTATCATTGTCTCTATCATTTCAAAAGTAAAGTACCTACAGCTGCATTTTGTCAAGGCCTGATGAAGGTGGTTTGGTTGTACTCAAAACATGTTTGACAGACAGGAATTGTTAATCATGTTTCTGTATCCCGAGGAAGTTTCTGTAGGAACAGAGCACTGCTCCAGCAGTTTTCCCTGTTTCAAAACCAGGAATGTAGGATAAAAAAACACATTCTGCTTGCACAGTAATGTGCCTTATATATGCATACACCTTAAGCTTTATGGAACCTCTTTGACAGACTGTTTTGGATATCAGAATATTCTAAAACAATGTTTTGGCTCTGACCTTGTATTTTAAACAGGAATTTGATTGGCAAGGACACATTCTGCTTATTGATCTTCAGGATTTATTTCTTTATCTCAGATTTTAAATAAGAGTCTGTCAATGGAATCTGTGACACAGCTCTGGTTTGCATAATAATCAAAAGTTCTCAATAGCTAATATGTTTAAGTGTTATTAACATATAGCTAGTATTTAGTTGTTATACTAAACTGAATTTAGTTGTTAGTCTAAACTGAATCATCCCTTCTTTTTTCACCATGTTGATAGCTGTGCAAATTTACGATTGCTCTCGGGGGAGGTGGCCTTTGAACTGACTCCAAATGAATTTTGCCATAAGGCAAAGATGATTGAGATTCAATCTCAGTAATTCCCAATTGTAAACAAATCTGAACAATAAATAAACTCAAGGTGATTAAATTACCAAATATAGCCAAAAGTAAAAAAGATTAATTTAAAGCTTGGGATAGATGTTGAAGAATCTCCTGTAGAAGAAACAACATGAACCCAAAGTGCTTGTAGATTCTCACAGTGAAGTTTTTTTTGTTTTGAAAGATAAACCTTTGGTCATTTAAGTAGAATCTCCAGAATTCATAATTTAAATTATAATGTCAATATGCTGGGAGGTTATTTATAAACTCATTGTTAACATAAAACCTGATATTTTGTTCTTGTTTTGGTGTGTCTTTACAGATTTTGAGTTTCAAAACTGACTATAATCTATTAGAAATTTTCCAGTGACATTTAATTAGTTTCAGGACAGATCCTAAAGTTTTAATTTTACCTAGTTACCAAAATATGGCTGAAATTTCCCCCTTGGATATCTTCTCTACATAGAAATAATCAGCAAGATTAATTCAAGGTAAATTAAAAAGAGATTAATTAGTCCATATAAAATGTTGTGTAGATGGTCATTCAGTATTAAAACAGCCTCAGTGAAAATTCCACAGTAGGTTAAACTAAATTAAATCAAGGTCACCTTAGCTCTTAATAAATGACTGTTCCAGCATTTAGCAAGGTTTAATTGTGCTCTTTAAATATATTCATCTCCTAAATGGGCAGTACTCGTCCCATGTCTTCATTTAGACAAGCCTGATGAGACTTAGTCACCAAGTATTTGCTTAAGAGTCAACTTCAGAATAATAGAATGACTAACAACAAGTTGCTGGAAGGCCTGCATACAGGCTTGGTCCTCACAATTCTGACTGACATGAAATGTTGAGACATTCCTGTATATCCACAGAATAGAGAATGTTCTACATGGACTCTCCTGTAAGCAGCCTTAGTGCACAGTTCATCCTGCTCTCCTGCTGAGTTCTTGTACTGGCGTGTGATGAATGCCCCAGGAAATCTTAATTAGAATAACCTACACAGACACAGATCTTGTAAATAAATGAGAGCAGATCTTTTATAAGAAATTCTGAAAGTTCTCGGAGTGTCAGCTCCTTCAAATGATACTCTAGCAAAGAGCAGACTTTCTTATGCCCAGAAAACAACATAAATATTAGTGATTATTGCTGAATTCTGGGGAGAAAACTCTAGTCAGTTTAAGTTTATGCTGCTGAATTTCTGGAAGAAACTGCTGAGAGTGTACCAGAACCATCTGAGACACACAGACTGGGTGGCAAGAAAAGGACAGAATATAGTATCTGCAGCTCACCACCTGTCTATAGGTGAGAGCTACCCACACTGTGAAGACAAAGTTCTTACCTTCTCTTTTGACTATTGCACAATATTTTAAAAAGTCATTCATTAAAAAGCTTCTATATTATAAAATATTATCAGTGTTTGTGCTTAAAAAAATTGACAAAACTTGCTACTTCAGAACAATAAAAAAGATCATATTTTATTCTGAGGTCTTCAAATGCTCCAGAACCAAGGAAAAATGAAGTGGTTTTAGTCTCTTTCAAAATAATAATATATGGGAAAAACCTTACACATTGCGCTGCTGACAAGTTTACCTTCCCTTATCATTGAGGAAATCTCCTTCATAGTCTCCCAAATGGCTGTCATATCAAACCTCACATCAAATAAAGCTTTTTTGCCTTTTTTTTTTTTTTGGGGNCTTTGCTTTGTAAAATATATTACTAGACAGAATCTGCAAAGCACTAAAACAACCTCAGTAATAAACCACTCTCCACACACTTATAAGATACATAACAAATTCACCCCCTGGAGTTGTTGAGGTTTTCATGTGGTGATTAATATGTGGCATTGAATAGATATTGATAGTATGATGAAATGATTGCTCTTTATGCTAGAAAATGTTTGAGAATCAGTATTGTATTTGAAAATCTCTACCATCGCAGAACTAGATGAAAAATCCAGGTTTTCCTTCCATAAAAGTTCTTGCATTGTATGTTCACATAAGCAGTGTTCCAACTCTGCTTAATGTTAATTTCAGTTCTCCCAGAAGTACAAGTTCTTTAACAAAACAGGAGGTGTAACAGTTCCCACATCAAAGAAAGTTTCACCCATGTCAAAGAAAGTTTCAAACTTCTAATAATGTATGAGAGTAGATGCACAAATTATGTAAGTCTGTTCATGACACATCTATTTACAAGGAAGTTATCATGAGTGGTTTGGTTTACTTGACCTTGAGAATAATCCAAACTTTTCTCTAATTTAAAAAACAATGCATAGAATAGAATCAGTTTCATTAGTTTTCGCTTTTCATCCTCTTGCAACACAATCTCTCTATTTCTACCACATTTGCACATCTGTGGGCAGTAAAAACATCAATCCCTTCAACTAACTGTATTATAAATGCAATATGCATTGCTTCCAAAGTTTTCATCCAAGAGGGCAGTTGGAAGGTAATTAGAATAAATATAATCAACCTTTGATCCATTTAGATTTTCTTTCTCTGATATTAGCCTTTAAACAAACTAGAACATACGTAAGTGTAGAGCTGTTCATATAAAGAATATGGTAGATAATCCCCTCTAGAGAATTGAATTTGTACACTCCTTAAATTTTATTCCAAGAGTCAAAAAAACTGATTACATGTGCTTCCAAATACATTTGTTATAAGATAGAAATAAAAATGGAGTTCCCAGAATTCCTGATTTTTTTTTTTTTTTTTTTTTTTTTTTTTTTTTCCTGTTGGTAAATTTCAGTCTCTGTAGAGGTGTCAACTTTGACATTTAGGAGAGGAAAGAGAAGAGGAAAGCATTCTAATTAATTGCTTGCAGTTCTACAGGGAAGTGAAATTTAGTGTCTTCTGCACGTGGCACGATTATTTATGAAAGGTAAAGTAGTGCTTAAAATTCTGTTCAAATGGGGAGCATTCTAAAATTGCAGCTATCTTCAGCTTTTAAAATTGCATATTCTCCTCTATCTGATTGCTTTTTAATATCAGGGAATGGCTGAGGGGTTCTGAGCAAAATCTAAGAACATGGGAATCTACTCTATTCAGCTTTTGAAGGCTGAATGAAGATTTAGTATTTAAGGTTTTAGATTAGCTCAGAATGTGTAAATCCTTTTCTATTTCCATTTATCAGAAAAAAAATTAGTATTCAGTACACTGGGTAAAAACCACTGGCTTCATCTGCATACAAAGCAGGGAAAAGTTACCAAGTTCCAATTCAACTAAACATGACTTGAGACTTGGCCTAAACTTTCAAATTCTCAATTTGAGCAAATACCTAAAAACAACATTCATAAAAGAGTAACTTTGATGTTCTTTGTCTGAAAGCTAACTATTCTTTTCAGTGGACAAAGAATATTTTGAAAACACTAAACATAGTAAGTTCTGTTTACAAAGTTGTGAAGAACTGATTTTTCACAGAGCTGCTTATGATCTGAGAAACATCCAGTCGAGAATATTTGCCCAGTGATAATGTACAACTAAATTAAACAATCAGTATAATAATGTAAATGAAAGCCACAGAAACACAGTTTTTGAATTCTATAAACTTTGTAGGAGGGTGATGGGCAGGAGAAAGACCAGTGAGAGAAAATTTTTGGTGAATTCTTGTTTTACACTATATTTGGGGTCTTGATGCATAGGAGAATTCTTTTCTCTCATGGTAAAATCTTTGGTTTAATGTACTGTTTCTATATTATGATTAGCACTTCCTGATCTATAAAAATTCTATGTTGATTAAATAGCAACAAATTTTTGATAACATGGATTCTACCTTCTCTATCTGTCAGTTGATAACATAATAATCAAGAGGAATTAAAGTTTATATCTGAATCCATATCTCTGTGTTACTGATTAAACAAAATAAGATGAAAAAAACCTACGCTGTTCTTATGCAAATGCAGTTGCCCTTATAGAACAAAGTGAGCCATGTGTGCAAATACTTTCATATAATACACATGGTAACAAATCCAAGTTTTATATTAGCTCTTCATCTGTATTTTCTATTCCTTGGAAATAGATTGTTCTGCCCTTGTGTTACAGTTAGGTATCTTTTTTATTATTCTATGATTTAAAGTTTCTACATGTGGATAAATAAATATTTCTAAATAAATAGATAAATATAACTGTGCATCTATTACATGTTTTATATCATGGATGTAGGAGTCTAAATTATTCTATTGATAGTACAGTAGTGAAAAAAGCATGTATCATAAAATAGTCTGGATGATTAGACTTTCCTCAGTAGGTTAAGACTACCAAGTTGCATTAGGAGGAACCATATTCACATGTAGTTCATATTTTCTGTGTAAGCCAGTAAGACTTCAGGTGAGATTTAAGACTTCGATCCTTGTCTGTCATGAAATAGTGCAGTTCCACTGAAGTAATAGTTATTAAGTTAATTTATACTAGTCAAGAATCCGGAACATATATTTTCTTTTGCTGTGAACTAGTAAAAACATGATTACACAGTGGAGGGAGATTTTCTCCTGAGATGTCCATCTTTATTCACCATTTTTTCTGGAGTGGAGTTGGGGCAGACTGTGATGGGACACAATATTTATTAATGTGAGATAAAACAAACTGAACATGTTTCTCCCCATATGACTTTATTACAGGAAAGATTTTCTATGAGGAGAAAATATTAGTTTTAAATACCGCACTGCCAAATTAATTACAGATCTCTTGTTTTATAAGATAATCAGGAATTAGGAAGGTGGTAAAGCAATATCATTTCAGCAATTCATTCTTCACAGGAACAAGATTTATGGATTTGATTTGCCTGGCTTGTCTCACATCTTGTCCCATAGACTTCAGTTAGAAATGTGAAAATGTTATAAGTGCCATCTCCCTTAAAAAAAACTCCAGAGAAACACCCAAAACAAACCAAACAAAACCAAACTACAAACCACAACTTTCCTGAGTGCTTTACAATAAAGGAAAATCATGTACCTGATGTCAGGTTTTGATGTCGTGGATCTTCTTTTACTGGTGGGACACATTAAAAAAACATAGATAATAAATTAATCTAAAGTTTCAGGTCAAAATACTGAAATAAATTTTATTAAGAAATATGTTTGTTTCTTGGAATCATCTCTCAGATAAGGTTTTCTATAAATCAGATGTTTTTAAAGCCTGGCTCTCCTAGTAAATCATTAAAAAAAAATAAATTATCTGTCCAGTAAAATCATATAAGCCAACTGCTTCTAGACAGTAGTTTAGTGAACTTGCATCAGTGCCACTGTTATCATTTGAGGTTCAGGATTTCAATATACAGATTTTATGTGCAAGTCATGGCATTTAACCAATGTAGAGAAGATATTTATGACTTCAATCACTATCTTAATAAAATACTGTAATTTATTGCTATTAATTCTCTTTAGAGGTATAGCAGAACCTATTTCTCCATTTGCATATTACTGGGAGGAAACAATCAAGGCAGTGCTGTGTACAAGAGGCTAGCCAGTATATGGGTGATCATGAAGTCTGTCTGGTGTAGGAAAAAACGCTTCTCGTTATCAGTGTGGTTATTTTGCAGCATGAAGCTGGTGACCTAAGGCATCAGACAAGCTGTGGAGATGAACTTTGCACTCCCTCAGTAGGGAGCACAAGAGCAGACTGAGTGGGGACTGCTAATCCTGGGCTGCAGTGCTGGGGGCTGCACAGGTCACAGGGAGGGCATGGCTGCAGCCAGCTTGGATGTGCTGATGTAATCCTTGACACTCGTATGCAAAGGAGGCACCAGACATTCAATTACTGGGGATTTATGCACAATTTCATCATTTTGGCTTACTTGCATGTGTGTAGAAAGACTAAAACAGCTCCTCTTTCCAATCCCATAAAAGCCCCCAAACCTGAATGTTTGCATTTTTATTGCAGTTTGCAGAGATTTTCATCCCTTTATTACCTTTAGTTTTTTCGTCTTTCAGAGGTTTCTTCTCAGTTGTTTTTTCTACAAAGAAAAAGTAGCACAGTATAAGTTTGCTAAACTGACTGTTAAATAGATTGTACCTAGAGTTTTCAAGTAAAATTCTTTGAAAATTAACACAGATATTTTAGGATTTGCCTCAAACAAAAATATGTGCAAATTTACAATCTCATACTATTTTTATTGTAATCTTATATATATATATATGAACAAATATGAGTAAATTCCTACCTTCTTTTTCCTTAGTCGTTTTTGGTTTTTTTGTTGCTAGAAAGATTTGCAAAGAAATAACATTAAGTGACAGGCATCAGAAATACAGGGCTTTTTACAATAAGTACATTGCACAAAGATTCTCTCCCTGGTAATTTCCCTGGAAGAATTACTGTGGTAAATGCTTCTCATAGCATGTTTACAATGTCTGTAATATTGCAAAAGTGCCTGCTACACTTAGTGGTGGTAGCAGTTCTGGGCTTTGTGTAGAGTTGTTAGAAATTGTTTGAATATTGCTGGTTGCAGAGCAGTTTAGAAAATCCTGATAAAGACTTCATCATTTGAAATCTGTAATTCCCTAACTACTGCCAGATTTACCTATTTGTTTGTACACTAGGGAAGACCTCTGCCCATTGCTTGCTTCTCTCTCTCCCAGAGTGATCTCAAATAGCTGAAATAAATAAGCAAACAAACATTTCTAGGATATGGAACTAGTTAGACTTTAGAACTGCCATATTGGCCATTCAGAAGTCCTGCAGCAATAGACTGTGATTTATTTTATTGAGGGGTGTTCTTCCTAGTCTGCATTCACTTAGAGCATGTACTGTTTCCTTTTCCACATCCTTTCTCCCCAGCTGCAAATGCATTTGGTCTGTGACTCCATTTAATAAGGCAGACTGCAATTAAGCAAAGTATATCACTTCAGGCACCTGAGCCCATTTCAGTATTCCCTGTTGACTACAGCAGAAAAATAGCTGGCTGCCTTCAAATGGTTCATTTGCATTTTGCATCATCCAACCAGTTGTAATAATTCAGTGTCCTCTGGTGCATGTGTCACATGATTCACACCATCTCTTCCAGTGAGGATCACCTGTGTCTAGCTCACCAAAACATGCTGCAGAAGGTGGACAGTGAAAAATCACATAGTCAGATAAAAAGACCAGCCTATGGCAGAGGCCTGTGAAGCTGCAATGCTGTCACTTCACTCATGCTGTTTTACATTATCACTGTTCCTTGCTGATGAGCAACATGCATTAATCAACACTGGTATGTTCATTAGCTCTTTCCATGAGGCATACTAGAAAAATGTAATATTTACCTGACGTTGGGATTTCAGCTGTTGACTCTCCAGGAAAATAACCAGTAATGAAGAGAAAGGGGGTGGGAAAGGGAAGGAAAAGAACAAGAATTTCAGTACTATGTTTTTTTCAGGGCAAGCATACATTTAAATAGATCTCTTTCATCTGCAACTTTTCTGCAGGGTATTAATACAAACAAATGTGCCTTAACAATGGATGTGTATGAAGAATTTCACACTGAAAGCTAAGAGTCTCACTCTTTGAAGTACTATAATCCAGCATGCAATGATTCCTGCAAATGCAAACACTGTGCCAATCAAAGCTTTCCAGCAAGCAAATATTTAAACAGACTTATTTTTAAGTGTGCCTTCAAGGTTATAGCTGACTATGCTATTTTCCAAAAACTGTATTCAGTTTAATTGTTACCTCTCTTTTCCTATGGTCCACACTTCCCAACCAAAGACTGACACTGACCTTGAATAGCTGGGGATTGACCCCTAAGTGTTTCTCCCACACTAGCAGTTTGACTTGCCTTTTAAGTATAAAATCTCTTGAGGGATTCTGACTACATCTTTCCACACCACCTAGCACAGAGAAGCATATATTCCTGTGCTGTTATAATACCCAAAATAATTGATGAAAATTGGTCAATCCAACAGATAGAAACTCTCTGGTCTAAATCACCATCACTCATTTTAAATCAAAGAATTAATTACATTGTCATTTTTAATTTAATAAATTTTTTACCCATCACTACTTCATTAGTCACAGTTTTATGTAAGAATGCAATTTGAAAGAAAAAGAATGACCTTGTTACCCAAGCAAAGCCTTTTCCTAGAACTTAGAGCAGAACAAAAAAGGAATAAGATCACAAAACCTTTAAGGGTTTTCCTTTGACTGAGTTACCTCTGTACTTTCTTCCTGCTGAGTTTTGCCTTCAGATGAACATGAACTCACACCAAGGTGAAAATGTTTCAGTCAATGTTTTTTCATCAGGAAGACTGAGCAATTAAGCAACATTTCCCCTAACACATCCCAGGAAACTTTCACTCAAATCTTGGCCCATAAGGAGACCTGTAAATGTCAGCGCTTAATGCTTAGGCACCATGGGCATTCAACGAAAGCAAATTTTGCTGCTGTTAAATGCTAACATACTGAAGTCCTTTAATATTTACCTTTTGTTTATGATCTTGCTCGTAGCTTCTGAGAGATGATACATTACTGCATTGTGACCCATGGAATAATTAGTATCTTTTTTTATTTTCAGAAGAAAAAACTAAATTTTTTTCTGAGGTGCTAAATCTAGGAAAGAGTTTGATGCCCTCACTTGTTAATTGAGGGAATGTCTCTCTGAGGGATCTGAATGGGCTCAGTTATTTGCCTGTACCCTAATTTGGGATTATTTGATTTTCTTAGACATTCAGGCAGGAGAAGACTGTTGACCTGAAGGGCAGTTGGTTTGACCATCTGTTGCATGAAAGGTAAGGTCCGTTTCATCTTCTCAACAAACTTCCACTTACTCTGAGAACATTGGGAAACATATCACCCCCATTATGGGACTTTCATTATAAAGTGGGAATATAATTTACCAATTCTTAGGGTCTTTTTTAAATATCAGCTTACGTGTTCTTCCTCTTGACTGCCAAATACAATTACATATGTAAGATCCGCCACCAGCTTTGTTTTCTGTTCAAGGTAATGTCTCACAATTTGTGAGTCTTTGGTCACTATGCAGGGAGTAAATTCTGTTTCATTATGCATTCAAGTTTGATATATGGTCAATGGCTGTGAAAGACTCTCCTGTACACTAAGACAGAAACAGTGAAAAATAAGATGATTTACTAATTGCTTTTAAAATTGAGTGAGTGGCTGTGTGGTGTATACCTGCCTGCCAGGTTAGATAATGGAAGCAAGTTACTACTCTGAAATTGTATGTGTTTTTAATAGTAGTTTTCAAACTCAGCCTTGTCTTTCTGTTTATAGCTGCATTTCCTCATGATTCAAGTTCTTTACTAACTTAAACCACGTTTGCTTTCACAGTGAGACTGAACAAGACACAATGTGTGAATGCATTCAGCCCAGGATAAATATATTAATTTATCTTACATTCCCACTGGACCTGAACTTCAAAATAATGGATATTTTATGTCCATTACTACATCTCATACTGAATTACACAATACTACATTCATGTTATGGTTAGTACACTGCACACCTGGCTAAGAAATACATAAAGCAAAACTAAGTGGACCTCTATAAATAAAGAAGGCAGTGATCCAACTAAGTGTTCTTCTTTAAGTGGAGAAAATCAATTTAAAATAGATAACTCTGGTGTTTAAAATCTTAAGCTAGATCTAGTCAAACATGGTTTGCTCAAAGAGGGGCAGTGTATAGAGAATTATTTTTATAAATGACCACAGGTTTTCTTGTTGCTGATTTTCCTTTTTTTTTTTCTTTTTTTTTTTTTTTTCATTTTTCTAAAGGCACTGTTAACCTTTACAATAATTTCAAGCAGCAGAATATAAGCTCAAGAATGTGGTACAAACATCCCTCTGCAAAGGTCAAGGGAAAATATCCTGGCTATTCCTTATATTCACAATATGGCGGGGTAATATAGCTCTTGATAAAAAAACATTGTAAACAGGGGTTTTTGTGATGGAAGCATAAGGAATTAGTCACTTAAATCTGTGATGAGCCTCTAATAGCATTGAGTGCCACCACTGGGTCTCTCAGATAAATTGCTGCAGAAGACATTACGTCAGTGAACAGATCTAGTGAAAACAACACTGAACCAAAGTGAATAATAGAATTAAATAGAGCAAAATTTTCTTAAAATACTGGCAAAAATGGAAATAAGCCCATGGATCACCTCACAGGCAGTGATAATTTTGTAATAATAACTTGAAAATGGAACATTGCTGTTCAGGGCTGAAGGAGATCCTCCACTGTAGGCACATTTCAGATGCCTTGTGTTCACACTTTCACTTTAAATCTGGGGTTCAGAGTAGCACTGTTTTCCTATAGGTGTTTAAGAATAGATATTCATCCTCTCTAACTTTAAGCAACTAGCACAAGTGACTGATCTGGGAAGTTTAAGCGAATCATTTTGCTTTGCTTTGTCGTCAGCTCACTTTCCATCAGAATAACACATGGTTTAGTCTTGATGTGCCAGGCACAGCAACAAAGAGAAAACACAGATCCTGTGCCAAAGAGGCAACAACTAATTCATCTGTGAAGGTCCATACTTCAGCATTTTCACAATTCAAAACATGCAGTACAAACACTGTCCTTCTGATTCTTGTCTGACCATGCTTTGCTGTACTGTGTAATGACCTGCCACAATAAGCATAAATCTCAGCCTTCTTCTGTTCAGAAGCCTTCCTTAAAAATGACCTTAAACAGGACATTTTCCCATGACTTCAGTGAAAGTTTTTGTAATGTGACAAATTCCCCTTGAATTCTTCTTAAAACCAATCTAAATTGAAAATATTCCTTTCTCTTTAATTAAATTTAGGGTTTTTTATTAAGGAAAGCTTTTTTTTGGAACAAGGCCAACAACGTGCTTAGTGAATTAATGATGTAAGTAATTTCCAAATGTTAAAAGAAGGAAAAGGTTGTCTAATTCAGCTTATGCTACATGCTATTTTCTTATTTTCAACAAACAGTATATTTGCATAAATATAAATTATACATCTACACTCATCTAAAACCACCAGAATACCAGTTTTGCTACCAGTGTAATTCACATTATTTTCTAGGGAGTAAAAACTGCAAAAGAGTTTGAATCTTGCAGCTTCAAAATATTGCATTATAAATGTGCTTGGTTTTGTTGTGTTTGGCTGTTAGTAAGCAGACAGAATACAAGAGTATCTGTAGTATAAGAAAGAAAATAGCATCATGTAATGTGACAAAATTGTAAAAATGCAAATTGAGAGAGCATGCATCTGAAAAAAATGTTTATATTCCATAAGAAATAAGTCATTGCACATACTTGCAGTGTTTTTCGGTTTGACTGGGAAGTAAAAAGAGGAAAGAAAAATGGTCAAAACAGTCAGGTTCAGCATAGTATTGTTATGGCAGAGAATGGCTTTACTTGTTCTATATGTTTCTGTATATCAGAACATATTTTTTACTGATGTCACAGTAATCAATAACAATCTAATAATGAATGTTAGTAGTAGAGGTGTTCTCATTTACAGACTGTAAATTTTTTGCTAGAGTTAAAGATGACTAATATTAACGGTAAAAATATTAATTCTTCACTTATTTCCTTTTATGAAGAAGAAAGGAGCAGACACTTTTTAAACTCCTGATGATAGTCCACAGTGAAACTGAACAATTCTCCTTCCTATATCAGCATCAATTTTACTCTGCCTTGTACAACTGAGACTGTGCATGAGCTCTGATATCAGACACATTTACCACAGATGATGGATAGTGTCACATCAAGATCTGAATAATATATCACATGATACCTGCAATGGATGAAAATTAAAGTATTGCTCATCCTGAGAGGCTAACTCTTTCATGAAGTCTAAATAAAAGGGAGATCCTCAAAAATAATTAGCAAGATGGAGCCATTTAGAGTAAGCAATTTCAGAAAGCAGTTCAAATTCTTTGCTGACATATGCCTTTGACACAAACGGAATTACAGAAGGAGAAATTTGACCTTTGATATATACATATACCTATATCTTAAAATGACAACCAGCATTACAAGTATGTACTGTGCTATGTAGTTTGAGATATGGAATGTCAGGACAATTCCATACACCAAAATGGATCACAGGGCCATGGTTTTGACATTTGTCATATGCAATTGTGCTTCACTATTTCTTTAAATAACATTTTCAAAATAAATATGCAAAATAAAATGGAGAGGTACCTACCTGGTTTTGTAAGGGGAATTTCTTTTTCATGTCTGACTACTTCATGTTCTAGAGAAAAAACAACAGCATAAGAAAATTGCCATGAAGTTTCTAAGTTACATTTTACACTGGTGGGGTTTTTTTTGGGTTTTTTTGGTGGTTTTTTTTTTTTTTTTTTTTTTTTTTTTTTTTTTTTTTTTTTTTTTGTTTTTGTGTGTGTGTGTATTTGATATTTTTTTTAGTAAGAAGGATTGCATGTATGTTTTTCAGGATTAAGCATTTCCTTCCTCTTGCTTCATGCAGTTGTTTTAAAAAAAGGCCCCACATGAATGGTTATTAAAAGATCACCTACTGAGGGATCTGCCACAAAATAACAAAGTTCATTAGTACTGCACATAGCTTCACAAATATAGCTACTATTAATGCTACTATAACTCATGCATGCATCTTAAGGAAGAAGTTAGTAGGGTGTCCTATAATTTCTTAAATGTAATTTTTATCTATTTTCAATTTTTATTATTGGAGAGCGCAGAGTAAACTAGGTAACCATTCACATCCTTTGTTCTTGATTCAAATATACTTGAGCCAGATCCCCAAAGTCTTGGACACATACCATTGCATATGAATAAACTGTATTTAGGTGGAAAATGCATCTCATCTCCACATGCCCATTTCCCTAGCCCTCCTCCTATTCTTCTTCTTCATAATTATTATTGAAAAAATTATACATTATGTTATATTGCTGCACATAGAAAAGTTGAGGAAGCTTTTTTTTTCCAAAAAGATCTAGAAAAAAAAAGTCATACTTAGAAAAAACCCCGTCTCACAGATCTCGTAGAGAAGTAGCAGCTATGCAATGGAAACTGGGGCCAAAATACATTTTATGGCTGTGGAATCAATGGACAGCTCTGCTGGCCCTGTTTCCAGGTGATGTTTCCTACAACTTAAGGACTATCCTTTTGAGAAATAAGGACCCAAAATCATACTGTAAAGTGGAAAGTGCTAAAAATGTGAATGGTCTCTGAAAAAAGGGAAATATGGCTCAGCCTTTATGCTACTCAGATAAACAATTGAACTCCTAGTAACTAACTGTGATTTCAGGTGGGGAGACAAGTTGGGAAATTCTGAGATGAGAACATCATATGAAATTTCAAATGGGGAACACTTTTACAAAGCATGAATGAAAAATTGGTCCAGTGAAGAGTGATTCCTTTCCCATATCTGGACTTTTTTTGATCATTAAATTATTTGGGGAATTAATTGACAGTTTTAATATTATTATTGTAGTTTAATCTGCATTCTGAAAGTGTGAAAGTTATAGAAAATCAACAAGCAGGCTGTGGTAAGTTTAGGTATAGACTCTTGAGTTCTTTTTGACTGAGAAGAATTAAGGATGCAGTTATATTAATTAATTTCTATTTTTCCTTTTTTTTTTTAACATAGCAGGAGTAATTATTCAACTCAGGAAATTTTTAATAGTGATTTTTAAAAGACTTGTAACTTCTATATGGATTTTTGTTGTTGGAACTTTTGATATGGGAAGCCTAGAATGAATCCACTCCTGCACTGAAGCAATTGATTATTCCAAATGGACTTTTATATAGCAATGACAAAAGAGTTTGTTAAATGAAAGGAATAGAAGACACAGCGATAAAGACATTATAATTTTAAGCAAAACTAGAAGTTGCCAAGGGCTTGTTTCCTTAGGTATAAGTAAAAAAAAGACATATATATCCAACAATTTTACAGGAATTTTTCTGATTAAGGTAAGAATCACATACTTGTTGGCTTTGCCTGGGCTACAGAAGACAAAAGAGGTTAAATTGTAAAAGTTAGATACAGAAAGAAGAGAAAATATACTCTTTTTTCCCCTTTCTTTTTAACATTCAAGCATTTTATTGGAGTCAGTTTCACTTGTTAGCTTCCCCTACTTGTGCAAGGATGCACAGCATCCCAACCCTAAAGTTTAAACAGCTTTTGGTGTTGACTGCCAGTGATGATGAGAATGTTCTCATTCCTTGGCTGACTCTTCACAGTTTCTAGAACATCCATTACTTGATTTTTTTTTTCTTGTCAATATTACACACAAAAAAATTTTCAAAAATAAGACCCTAAGATTTAGGGTTTAGTCCCAAAAGCATTTTCTCCATAAAACTGATCCAAAGTCCTAATCCATCTGGTAATTTATCCTGATATTTGGGATCCTTTCAGAGGTCTGATTTACAGCTACACCTCATTTCATTAGCCCAGCTCTGGCTGAGAAGAGGCTGGAATAAGCAGCTAAGGCCTCTGCCTGTCTTCATCATTGGAAACACAATTCTTAGTAGAACAGAAGCTATAATTGCCACTCTGCTGCTTTTGCTTTGTATCAGTTACATACTTTAATATTCTGCAAAAAAATTTTTAATGCAAGTGTACTACACTAGATGAGTGCTGAATAGTGTTTAATGTCCCACATCCCCCTCCATAAATCAGGAGAGAATCAGTTATTCTTACCTGACTTCTCAGTGGGAGTTGTCTTTTGTTGTTTCATTTTCTCCTCTGTATCGTGAAAGCAGTATTAAAATCACAATGTGTTAGCATAAGTTCATATAATTGGAAAAATATTTCTATAGGTGATATTATGCATATGGTTCACAATGATAAAAAAAAAGCATGTCTTCAGCATCACTATCCCATTATAGCAATGTAAAACAGCATGCGGGCATTATGAGTTCTGACTGCATGGTGAGATCACACTCACGGAAAAAAGTAAATTACTGGGCCTAAAATCTCAGCTGCCGGAAAACAGCTGCATACCCTTCAGTGCCCTTCAGGCAGGCACTCAGCTGGAAACTATCCTGTTCCTGCATCCATTTCACCTTTGTAACAGCACCTTCCTGAGTGTCTAAGTACAATAGCTTGGTATTAAACAACACTAAGAACTTCTGTTTAGATACTGCCTAACCACAGACATGGGTGGAGGTTTGTGTCTGCACCCTAAAGATGAAAAAAATATGGAGGCACCCAAGCATGTAATAGCTCATGGAGGGACACAGGGGACAGTCTGAATGCCAGTCCATACCACCTGCTACTGGACAAGCCTACCTAGACCTAGCTGGACATCTGTCACAAGACCTTGGAGCAGCCTTCAGCTTCTGCTAATCTCATGAGAAAAGGCTGCCCAAGCCCACATGCTCTTGATCTGCCTGTGGATTTGCTCAGACGATGTGGACCCATGTCGACATCAGCGACCAGACCTGAACTTCCTCTTCTCCAAGTAAATTGGTGGGACTACACTTTATAATCAAGTGAGGTTTGTTGTACCTTCCCAATATTCCAGTCACATGGAAACTGGAATGTTTATGTTTAGATTTCTACTCTGCCCGGTTTGCTTGATTTTAAATTCACCCTACCTCATCCTTCTATAGCTCTACACCATTTTATGTCTTTTTCCATAATTGAACTCAAGCCCCTCTCCTGTCACAATAGGACACGAAACAAAGATGCTTGACTCTAGTCAGAAGGCAGTAGAAATCAGAAGCCTTTATTTACAATTCATTGAGCCCTTTTATAACATGCTGCACTAAGAGGACACATTATTGATCCATAGGACTGATACCTCTCCCATTAGCTAAGTAACAGAAATAGCAAACAACCCCTGTTGTTATGGAAAGGAATATTATTTACACAAGGTTGTTTGGGGAAAAAGAAAACTGATGAAAATTTTCCCTTGAGAAGAGGTCAGTAATTCTCAGGCTCAGAAAATATCAAGTCCACACTCTCCTAACCTCTACATTTCAAAAATCACATACACTACTAAATTCTTCTTAAATATGCTCAAGATCAGACTGTATTTGCCATTCCTCTTGCTGAAAGCAGTTTGCAGCCACCTCACTCTGGCCCCTTTCTTTCCACTAAGACCTCTGGAAGGCATCAGATCGAAGATACAATGACGGGGTAGAGATCAGGTTGGGAAGATATGTCTTGGTCCCCTTTTTTTTGCTTGTTTGGTCTATTTCTGGAAAAAAATCAGTACTTACATGGTCAAATATATGGAGGGATAACACTCTATGGTTACTGATATTTTCTATTTGGAAATTATATGTAGCTCTACATTGCTATGCTTTTCGTGTGTTTTTTGGTATGTGGCAATTTAATTTCTCTTAATTTGTAGTAAGTTTAGGACATTTTTATCCCCCTTACTCAGCTCTTGTTGCTGTCAGTTTCTTATGAAAGCAGTGAAATAAAAATCTCTTCTATGTGTTGTGAATGTCTGTCAAGCTAGAAATGGTTTATAGCACAACCAGCAACTTGAAGATGCAACTTATTGAGAAAAAGAATCTTTTTTTCTGCTGTTAGAGGAGCTGTAACAGGTAACAGCGCATTTCACTAATTTAGATTGGAATATTAAACCTTCTATGTACCAATACAGAAGAAAACCTGGTTTACTGACTTTAAACAAAGGCAACATGCACTGGATTAATGACAAGTATAAATCAAAAGGCTTCTCTTTCTTTGGGTATTATCCTGATGCTTTTGAACACCAAATAAAATATTTTATCCTTTCCTAATTCTGTTGAGAATGTACAGCAATATTTGCTTTGTAACTCTGGGATAATAATTCTGTGAGGAAATAAGTTAGGAAACATGTTTGTGAGTGGATGGCATATCTGATTCATTTGAAAGTAGGGGCAGTGTTTCTTCTCAGAATGAATTTATTCTAGAAAATTGGACAGGGCTGTGGATTTGCCTTCATCTGGGAATGAACACAGTAATTCTCTGGTTTTCATTCATCCACCTATTCTGCAGCCTAACCACACAGCAAATATTGGTCTGCTGCTCCCACTGGAGAACAAACACCCTGATGCATTCCCTGGCAGAATTATGGGTGGTGACTGCTTGGCTTTTTCTCTCAGTTTCTAGCCACTGTTTGTAGCCAGAAGGGAAACTGAAGGAGCAGAGTATCCAGACTTAAGGAGAACAATCTCTATAAGAGACTTCGAGATATCAGGAAGCTTCATAAAATTCTTCACCACATTCAGTATGAAGAAAAGCAGAGAAAAACATATGATGAGGATAGTACATATAGTTTTGACAAGAGCATAAGTCATATTTCTAATTTTTAATTTTTTGTTTACCATATAGCGAGGAGTCTTGCAGATTAAAAAATTAAACAATTTTGAGAACTTCATAACGCTATAAAGAGAAAAAAAAATTATGTATATTAAAAAAAAATTCCTGTTTTTCAGTAAGCCCAAAGTTTAAAGTTCTGAAATCTTTCATTGAAGAGAATTTATTTCCTCTGCAGGGCTTCAGTTTTGCAGCACTTCAAGCATTAATATTAATTTTTCCCTGAAGTATCTAATTTAAATGGAAAAATACAAGACTGTAAACATTTCTCTGTGTATTGCAGGCAATTTCAGCAGAATTACATCAGGAATGAATCCCTTTTCTTTACTTGCTTTCACTAACATACACAAAACACTCTTTAAATTAAACTTCTCCTTACGGGATCAATATACTTTCTGAAATTCTGTAGCATTTCATTAATGTGATACTTCTAAGTCTGATGACAGGAGGCATAGGAAAAATGGTTTGAAGCTGCACTGAATCAAGGTGAAAAAGGAGGCCACTGTTTTGTACAGAATGAAGCTTTTTTAATTCAAGCTGCTAACTCAAGAGCACTCATTGGCACACAGCAGGCAGAAGCATTACTACCACCACTGCCTGCAGATTAATACTTCCAGTCATCAAGTGAAACTCAAAACAGCCACTGTTCTCCAAAGCAATCATTAAGCACCTGAGAATAGAGATTTTATGCTAAAGGAAATTTAGCAAGCATTTTCCTATTTTTTTTTTTTTTCCTTTCAAGCACTTAAATTCCAAGGGCTTGGAGTCTGGAACGTACTGTATTTAGGCTAGAGCAAAAGCCTCATCAGTCTGATATACTGGTTTGTGACAGAGTGTTCTGATATTTGAGAATGCCTTACCACAGGAATTTATTTTCCTGCTGCTATGTGGATGAGATAGGGCTAATTGTGCATCAGGACAGATTTCATTTAGCAGGAAAGGTGAGTGGTCATGCCACCCATCCAGGCAACCCACTTTCTGGCCTCCACTGAGGCCACCAAGCTTGGCTTCCTCACTAGGACATTCCTGCCTTGGCTGGATTCACCTAATGCCTGAAGCATTCTGCTAGCTGCTAATATGCAAAAAGTGAGCAATGAGTTAAATAAAAAGCTTGGCTTGTGTGTCTTAGAAAGAAGAAGAGAGAAATATTATATCCCTCTTGACTCAAAACCAATACATCTCTACTAAATCAGATTGTAAATCTTCCAGGAAACCTCAAAATGTCTATGACAATAGGTAAGTTACAAGGTAGAATACTGTACATGAGAGAAATGAATGAGAAAAATACTAAATCCGTAGGAGAAATTGATTTCTTAAAAAGAAAAGTAGAAAAAAAAAGTAATGAAATAAAGCCTGCTTGCTTGACATTGAACACATAAGCTTTAACTGGTATATTTAATCACTTATTCATGAGCACTTCATTTCAGTGTGAAGTTCAAATAACAGCACTGCCAGCAAAGGTCAATAGGATGTGGATACTTGCTTTTTAGTCCCCACTGCTTCTGGAGTAGGGACTGGAAAACTACTCAGTAGTGATGGAAGCTGAGCATCAATAGCTTAGTTTTCTGTGAGGTTACTCTCTTAGTCTTGTTAATTGTTAATTCACACCAGACTCAGATTCCTCCTCAAAAAACATGTTTAGGACAGAGCCCTGGTTTGAAAGAGGGACCCTTTGTCCTGCTCACTGCAGCCAGTTATTACTTACAGCTATTACATTTTACCCTAGTGCACAGTCAGTCCAGGATTAGTATTGCTATTCTTAGTTCAGTCTCTGTTACTTTTGAGTTTCAGGAACTGGAGGCTGACTCTGCTGCTGACTGTGTATTCTATGAGATTGTAGCTTCTCCTTTTTCGGGGGATCATGCTCACTTAATGTAATAACTAATTTGCTGAAAAGGTTGAGAAGGGTTAATTCCCAGTGCACCTCTTTGATGCGGTGCAGGGCAGTAAAGCACTGGTTCCTCACACTCTGGAAAATGGGTTTGGCTAATGCTTTTTACTACACCAGCAAGAAAAGCCACGGGAACAGTCAAAAAACTGTGACAGCCAAATCCTTTCAGTTTAATTTCACTCTCTTTTTTTTTTTCCTCTCTGAGACACTGGGAAAAACCAATGACACAAAGCAAAACACCTGTGCCTACCGCAAGGAAGTTTCCAAGTTTGCAGACCACACATATCCTTATTATGTGAAGCTGGGTGTATGTAGAGGTTACTTTACCAAACCTACCTGGCTTGCTCTGAGAGGCAGCTTTTTCACGTTTAACACGTTCATGCTCTGAAAACAAGAACCCCTATATTAGAAGGCTTTTTACTTTTTAGAAGATTTTAAAAATAGAAGATTCTCATTATAGTTTTAAAAGATGACTTTGCATTACAGATTCCCACTAGACTTGAGAAGAATTTTTTGATAGCTACATTTCTCAAGAAACTATGTTCAACTACTTTTTTCCTGATAAAATTAAAATAATTAAAAGTGTTTTTTTAACTTTTTAATGGTTTAATTATTTTCTGTGCATTTTAAAAAATATAGAATTTCTAAAATTGTTAATTGCTTCTAATATTAATTATGATTGCTATTGCTGGGTCTTCTGTATAGAAAAATTTCCCTTGGTGTTTAATATAGAAATGATGGCAGTTTTTATTACAACAGAAGTAGGGGTTTTTTTGTACAGAGTGCCAAATAAATGTTCAGTATCCTGCATAAATAAAAAGAAAAAAAGAATGCTTTCCATGTTTCTCTGTGTCCTGGAGTTGGCTGTACTAGAGCTAATTTTCTTTATGTTAGGTAGTACAGGGATCCCATAAATATAATGTGAAGCACTAACAACAATGGATATTAGTCTGTATTACAATATGACGTGTATGTAATTTTGTGTTACTTAAAAACAGTGTGCTATTCAAATCCCAACATTAGGAGACAGAAAATAATTCAGGGGAATTTTAGAAATATGTTTAATTCAGACTTGTAGCTCTGATGTCTAAGCTGTGCAGCAGGTGAACATTGCAACATACCAGGAAATAAATCTCTAAAACTTGAACCAGAGACCTGGCCAGAGAATAGCACAGACCCTTCCCCATCTGTGGCCCCTGTGATTGTTTCCCAGTGTGAAGCTGCCATAGAGGCAAAAGACATAGGGGGGTCTCAGGTGAACTGGAAAATGGTTTCTATGCAAACTGAAACCTGTGAAACACACCTGGTCCTGCATTACAGAGTGAGTAATTGAAAACCAGTTTCATAAGTCAAAATGTAGTGTGAGTTTGTGTTGATTAACTCCACCTTAAGCTGCTAAAACTTTTAAAAATCAGGAAATATCTTCCTTCTGAAAGCTAAAATTATAATATTCTCTATTGCCTCGGTACTTACTGTGTTCATGAGGGTTCTCTGAGGTAGCTAGAAGTAAACAAAAAAGGCATAATTTAATATTTTTGTAGCTGTGGTGCAGAATTTAGTTAATTTCTTAATGACATTTTAGACACATAAAATTTCACTGAAATCTGTATTGAAGTGTGCAACAGTTACATTGTCTTACCTACACTGTCCACCCCAGATGCATAAATAGGACACTTAGTTAAGGAACACAGGCACCCTAAACTCCTCATTTCACCAAAATTTAGTACAAACACCCCTGGAATTCTCTGCATCTCTTCTGAGGACTGAGTCACCCTCACTAAATGCTGACCATACATGAAACCTAGGGAAACTACCTGGCCAAGTAAGGTGCTCACTTTACTTAATGCCCACTAAGAGACATGGCAAATTCAGACCATAAGATTTCTACTAGACAAAGACAGAAAAATAATTTTAGCTTAAGTGAGGAAACAACACCTAGGCAGTCTAAAGAAAAGAGTCCCTGACAATTGCACCTGCTCGATTAGGCCAATGAATTTCAGATGGATGCAGTGATACTCCAAGAAACAGAAAGATATTTAAAAATGTTCAGTAATTTCATTAGGCTACTTCTAAACAAAAGGATTTCAGTGTTGCAATTTCTAAATTTTGTGTCATTTCATTTTCCGCATTTTTCCAGAAAAAAATCCCAGATGAGATAAAACTGAAAGCCAAGTGAATACTTCCCATGGATGCTAATACAACATTCCTCAGGTAGAGAGAGACCTTGGCAGCTGTACCCAATGTCATTATTGCATCTGCAGAAGGAAGTGAAATGTCAAGGCCTAGCCCTCCAGCTGGATTTTTCTGCTTGACTTTTGCTGTGCAGCTGCTGTTTTTCAAGAGGAAAAAGGCTCTACCACCTGCATATCTTCTGTGTGCGAGAGAGAGAAATCCCCCAGTGAGATGCAGCAGGGCAGGGGATGAGCTGCCTCTGCAGCCACAGCAGCACAAGCAATAAAACTGCTGCTCTGAGCTCCCAGGCTGTGATTCACTGAGCTCCTGAGCTCCTCAGATCCCACTTGGGACAAAACCTGCTGTGCGTGTGGGTTTCTCCTTCACTTGTTTTCCCTGCAGTATTAAATCTACTCCCATTTTATATCCAGTGTCTAGTCAAAGTTGTTGTTGTTCATTTAAGGAGAGAGAATTGGAGATGGTATACAGAATAAAGTGAAAAAAAAAAAAACAAACCCAGAACATTTTAATGTGTAATAAAGATTAAAGATACAAAGTAAATGTATATGCTTGTTCCGAACTGAGGAATCAGAAATAAGAAATCAAAGGAGGTCCTATGACAAAGCCACATTTGTAATTTTTATGTGTGTAAGAAAACCTTTTTGTAAATTTAGGCTCATTTACACCCCAAAACCAATGAAAAAGTAGTTCCTTAAGCATCATAGGCTGAGGCAGATTCTATTGTAATTGAGTTCCCTCCAATATGTCAAAAAATTGTAGAGGGAATTACTTTTTAATTGTGTCAAAAGACATAGTGAGATCTGCTCAGGTAAAATGAATTTCAGTTTGCAAAAAGAAATTTCACAGCAAATATTTAAATCAAATCTGAACATTTCACCAGGGGCTAGTATAATGACTTACATAATTAATGCAGAATATTGTGTCATATAACTCATTCAGTAATCACTCCAAATAATCAGCGCTAGGCCACATATGAACAGTGTTAATTTAAAGACTCTCTACTGACACTGCTTAACAAATCTAACAAATTTCTGCAATAACATCCTTTTCTAAGATCTGCCTAAAATCAAAACACAACCATTACTCCTTAACTTTCCAGTGAAACCAGTACAGTTATTTCCCTTTTTATGCTGGCAAATAACAGTCACAGAGAATGTGTAAAAGAATAGGAACTCAGCTAAATCCGGCCCCTGAAGTTTGTGAAAGTATCTCCATTGTCCTTTTCCATCTTTTCTGTGGAGGCATTAATCAGGCAAACGTGTATAATGTCAGCATCAAGACAGATTGAACACTGAGATTACTGCTATCTGTGCTTTGCCTAAAAAGTCTAGCTTTCTTATTTCTGGCATAATACTCAGAGATATTTCTACCAGACATTTTAATGAAATAATGAATATATTTAAAACTAAAAAATCTCTAGAGTGTTGGTTGTTCTAAAACATATCTATATGTTTTCAATAAAAAAAAGCCAAAATGAAACACTAAGGTGAAATTTTGAAATGGTATCTGGGCCAAAAAAAGAAACCTTTATATTTTGCTAACTGTGATTTCAGTCTATTCAATATTAATGTTATCCTTGTTGTGTGTTATCTCATTTAAAAAAATGCAACTCAAATGACTTACAGACTAACAGAAAGTTTAAAAAATGAAACCCCAAGTCCATTAGATTCATTTTTACAGTATCACAATTATCTATAACATAGATACCTTGATTTTTATTCTACTTAGTGAAAATGGCAAGATGATAGTCCAGGTCAGACTTTGCAAAATGTTTAATGATGTATGTTATTTAGCCTAGAGGATGAGAAATTAAAGGCTGTGTTCTGCAGCTCTGGGAATCTTACACACTTGATGTAGTATCTTGCACTGAAAGTGCAAACAAGTATTTTTTCTTTTGGCCACTAGTGGTGAGAGAGAGTTGGGCTAAATCAACTCTTGGTCTCATTTCAAATAGTTCTTCTCATGTCATTAGGTAGCAGGACTACTTACTGGGTAAAAAAGTACTTATTGTTCACAATGTTAGAAAATTCAGTCCTAAGTAAGAGTTTTATCTTCATTTGTTTAACATTTAAACTGTACTAGAGGAGGAACAAGGTCAGATTTGAACAGAACGAAAACAGTTGGATTTTTGATGAAGTATTTGAAGCTACATAAGAAGAGGATCAATGAAATTATCTGGTTCTACTCTCAGCAAAAATCTGAAATGTCTTTTCTGCCATTCTAAATTAAACTTGGAAAATAGGTTTCATAGATATCTTGCTGCTTTTCACGTCAATTTTTTTTACTTGCCTGCTATTCTGAAGGCTGCAAGGGTATTAATTATACCATGCTGTATTTTTGTAAATTAGATTCTGATACAGGTTCAGAAATGAAATCCTGCATTTTATTGAACCATAAATTGGTGAGGTTAAAAGCAGAATGTGCTTTTTGATTATAACACATCTATTTTCCATCTGTGTAACAATTATATGCCATTCAGACAGCAAATATATTTGTGAATGTACACATTCTGTAAGAAAAGAATATGTTGTGCAGGAAATAAAAGCAATGCCAGAAGTACTTGTTTCAGTTAAGAAAAACAGAATAATACCATATGCTGTAACTGGGAGAAAATATTTCCAGTTAGATAGTTATAAATGTACTATAAATAAGAATTTTAGTTTCCATTAGACAAAGTAAAAGCCTGGTTTATTTCCCATTAAAGAGAGCACAGACATTCTTTACCATGTTTTGGACTGGACATTGCATGAATACACAACACACACATAATGTTAATATGTAAGAAAATTACAGGCCAAGAGAGAGATCAAGATCGACAGGAATCTTCTAATGGAATTATCAAAATTAGAAATGTATACCTTCCAGTTTATGCATCATGACTAACGCAAAATTCAATTTCCATATTTAATATGAGTTCATTCTCCCTGAACTACAGACAAACTATTTGTCCTTCATACAAATTAGTGGAAATTACTCCTTCCAAATTTAAGTCTCAAGAACTTAAGAGACTACGTCATTGTTTATAATTTAAATAAGACAGTTTTGGTCTAGTTAGGTCAAGGTTTTTCAAACTGTGAAGCAACTGTATTATAAAGGATAAACAGAATAAAATATATTCCTTATATGACTCAAAATAAATTCAGACAAAAGGGGATTATTAGGACTTACCACCCTGTTGAGGAGCAGTTCCCTACATTTGTGAAGTCATTGTCTGTACTCTTTGTTATTCAAAGAAGTCAAATGTTCACACAAAGTTTTAGATCGGCAGACCTGATCTGTCATATCTGCCTGTGTCCTCTGGCTAGATGAGCAGCTGGCAGACTGTGTTGCAAAGCCAGTCTACTGAACATATGTCTAAAAAAGTGACTCAAAAACCAGATTAGTTGCAGCAGGATTCCTAAAAAGAGAATGGCTCGTGCTCATCCTGACCTTTGCTCTACATTAAAAAATTACCTTGACAGAGCACAACCAAGAGTTACCCTGTGGCTGAGTGAAAGCAAAGAAAGCAAGAAACGTGTGGTGGTGGCATAAATAGGGAATTTGGTATATGATTAAAATACAGTGTGTGCTGTACAAGCCTTGTCCTCACAGGATCCCTTAATTCCCTACAACAACCATTTTATATTTCTGGCTTGCTTTAAACCTAGTATTTTACAGGTTATTTGTCCATGTTTCTAAACATTCAGGAAGTATTATATCACATTAACGTGACAAATATGAAATGCTAAGTGATTAAGGCTGCCTGGAATATTTATAGGGAAGCAGAGAGATTGATCTTCTTACCCCTACTCTCAGTCTAGGAATGCTCCTCTGTGTCTGTGCATCTCCACAGACTTCCTTGGATCACTCTATCAACAGTGGCTGAAGGATGATAATAGGATAAAAGGTTAAGACAAACCCTCCTAAAAAGCCATGGTTTTCCATTATCATTAATACTTAACCACTGACATTAGAACCTGTAGGGTCTAATATCTTGCATCAGACTCATAGTCCTATTGCCATTTTACCCAAAAAAAGCTGTTAGGCTGCCCTCACAGTCCTACTGCCTTATTTTCATTACCAGAGCAGCCTGGCCCAAGATATCTATCTGCTTTCCTAGAGTTGTCGTGTTTGTGTCCTTGCTGTTTGGTTTGTTTTATACCTTGGGGCTGCATATGGAAAAATGAGCTGACTCTTGGTTTTGGAGGATTTTGTTGATGTTGTCTAGAACAGCTTGCTTTTTTAAGACTTGTTTTTAACTGGCAGTTCAGGAATACTTTATGTAACAGGGAAAACCAAATAGTAATACAGAGAGAGGAGGGAAGGGAGAAACTTTATCACAGCATAAATACAATAGAAGTAGCAAAGAAGTACAGACATTTCCAACATTTTAAAATGACCTTTAATAAGAGGAACTGCTTCAACTTCCATCTGAGATGCATGCCTTTAGGAATCATCAGTAATGATCCCAATCTTTCTCTGTTTCCCAGTTTGTCACTTAAACAATAGAAATGCTCTGGGAAATGTAAGTTGTTGAAACAGCAATCTTGCATGATGGCACTGAAAACTAATATCTTTAAAGTACTTTAAGTCCTAAAATCCCAGGAGAATTAATCTTCCATCGACAGAGCTGGAAAGAATAAAATTTCAGTCAAATGTAGATGAGGTACATCTGCTGCATTAATGCATTTCATCTTTAGGCACGTGTGGTGAAAGACCTGAAGAGCTTCCTCTCAATATCATCCTCAGCGTCTGACGTTTTCATGTGCTGTTCCCTGAAATTGTGGGATGGGAACATACAGATGAAGGAGAGTATGCTAATAAGCTTTCACTTTTAGAAATATCAGTTTTACATTTGCATATAGCTAAGGCCAAACACAGTGAAGCTTGGGCTGTCTTTATTGCAACATGAATTATTGGCTCACAAAGGGCATCTGAGTGAAATCAGGCAGACTGAAGTTTATTGAATGTTAGAATGATTTTTCAGAATATAGATGTTAGTTTATGCAAAAAATGTTTGCCACTTTATATTAAAAATTGGAGCCAAAAGTAGCACCTCTTGCTGGTGTTAATATTCATTATAATTGAATCCTCAGTCATAATGCCTGTTATTGGTGAAAGCTGACAAACTAACCCCCTGGGTCCAGATTTCATGCAAGCACTTGAAAAAGGAGCTTCCTGGTTGAGGTCCTTCTTATCTATGACTGGATTTGTAAAAGTATAATAATGGCTGAAAATATATTTACATATGTTATTAAATAAATGTGTAATAATAATAAATTAGAAAATAATAAGATGACAATGGAAATCTAGAAAAGAAGAATTTTGGAGAAGAGATTAGTTGATATAAGGGGTGGAGAACAATAAAAATTAATTAGCTTTTGAAAAAATGGACTTTTCCCGGTGTGCTACTCACATTAACATGGTGATTAAAGCAAAGGACTAATGACTAACTTCTAGAGGCATAATGTACTGATCCATCTTTGTTCCTCATGAAATACTGCTGATCACTGCTTTTGCTTTAATTACAACTTTGCAAAAGCACATTTCTGCAAATGATATCTGCATAGATAAGAAAAAGAAAGGTAGATTGACACTAGAAGGACTATTCATTCTGGAATTGCATCTGAATAGAATACCTCTGAGCATTCATTTTCACACATCTTTGTGCAGTGCAATAAAGCAATAGTTTATCCCATGGGGAAATTTTTAGCCAATTAAACACGTGCTATGTGGATATGCAGGTGTTCAAGCACATTATGCTGATTGACAGGTGTGAGTGTTTCTGACATCATGCCAATATATATGCATTATACCTAACTTACAGTCACAACACAGGCCACCAATTACACAGAGCACTCTTTCTTCAGAAATCACAGGTGTTTCATAATCATTAAAACAGTAGTTTAACTGACTCTAGCTTTTAGTAGCAGGGGCTGAATAAATGATTGTTGTACTTTAATGCAAGGAAGAATGATTAACACAAGTTGTAATCATAACTGCAATTGAAATGGTATGCCAGGTCTATCTATATGAACAATTTTGCAGGTTTGTTGTTATATAAGACTTAAAAGAGCGTAATCTCAATTTTACCTTGGATAGATTACAAAGTTGTAACCAATGTCAAGGCTTTGGTTAAATCCTACTAAGAATAAAAGTATTGGCATTTTTTTAAAATACTTGAATGCCAGGTAGCTTCATTAGTTTTATGTGCTTTAACTGTGAGTACACCAAGGTGTTGGGTAGATAAACATGGGGATTTCACCTTACTGTCAAAATGTCTATATTAAATATTTGCGTTAGATCCTCCATCTAAGGATAATGAGAGTGGATATTCAATCAATTAAGATCTACAAATGACTTGCTCCTTCTTACCACTTCTCTTTCCATGTCAGATTCTTAAAAGAGAAGGAAAGTTGTTAATTAGCAACCAACAATCCTAATATCCATTGACCTTTGTTTTCTGTTCTTGTTACTAAAGCTAAACTATATTCCCTGTTATAATTAAGTGGGAAATATAAATATCTCGAGGGGCAAGTAATTGTATTCTGATACAGATACAAGACAGATGAGACACTTTTTGCAGATGCTTATTTCTCTCCATCAGCCCTAAAATGAGACTAGGGTGAACAGTTTCAGTGTATATGCCTAACTTTAGACATCTAAATTTGTGTGAGGTAAAGTTTCTTAAAGATTACATTAATCTAAGTATCTAACAAATTCTTAAAATTTATGAATTCAGTGAAAGGTCATGAACTTGAGACAGTCATTCCTCTACCTGCTTATATTGAATAGGTCATGTCTTATCCCACTGATATATCTGCAACACGGAAAGTTCTGTCCATCCCTAAAAAGAGCTTGTACAGATCATTATATCTCACATAGCCCTGTAAAATAGACATAAATTATTTATTCCCTTATGATAGTTGAGACAAAGAAAACAGAGGTCAAGCAAATTTCAATTAACTGATGTAGTCTTTTCAGATAATTTTCTTTATTTAATATAAATTATCTGTTCATCAATGTTCCTTGAAAATGCTGGGGACTTGTTATTTTAGCATGGGAAATCAAGGCTCACCAGTGCATGGGTAGCCATCTATTAAATTGAAAACAACTTTAGTCAGGAGTGGATTTACATTGAAAAACATCTTGTCTGTAGTTCAAGATTTCTGTAAAGTGTTCTTCAGTAAAATCACTTTATTTAACTCTTAATCTGATGCTGGATGACAACATTAACTATAGTTTGGAAGATCCTTTGGGCTCCATCTTGTGGCTATTTCAGTGATTGTTACCTTTGAGAGAGCTGCCTGCCTTCAACTGGTCAAAATAGTACTACTATTTTCAACAGCATACTAGCACATGGCTGCATTTATTATTTTGCCATAGATAATACAGATTTTTTGACCCTAATTTAAGAAAATGGCTTTAAAAGTATTTGTAATGATTTGGAGTTTTTTAATCCCTTTGTTTAGAACTAAAAGTTCTATTAAGAGGCTGTGTAATACACTTTGCAGCTATAGAATCAGATAATCTACTTTCTTATCCCTTGATGCTTGTTAAAAAATGGCATAATGAAGCTGTGGTTCATCTTGAACCAATGGAATCTGCAGCTGAGCAGAAATCTCATGCTACCATGACCATTTGCTTTATGAATAAGATGGCTGACTTCTAATTTTTCCAGTCAATTACAAAACTAAACAGTTCTGAAATTCTCCCTGTTTTTTTATTTTTTTTTTTATTTGTTTGTTTTCTTTTTAGTTTGGAAAGCATCTTGATTTTTATATATATTGAAAAGGGATGCTGCTGTGCCTTGGCTAGTTTATTCCACACTCTGTGCGCAGGACAGCAGTTTCCAAGCCATACAGTACCATTACAAGGAGTACTAGAAGGAAATTGTTCTTTACTGAATTGAGAAAAAGATGTAGTTTGGAGCTTGAATGTACATGGCTTGCTCATTTTCTCCTTTTGTTGGATTTTAGCTGCACTCAGATTATATACATTTTTTACACCACGACCCATTTATTGATAAAAAGTCGAAGTGTGATCCCACATACTCTCCTGTCAATTTATTTTGATGAAACTTGTCACACGAATGTGATTTTCATTTTGCTTTCTAAACACTAGAAAAATGAATTTAAGAGCAAGATGTAAGAGTGTTAATGCTGAAAATCAGAATGGGAGTGTTGCTACTGACGGGCAACCAGTGCCTGCTTCTCACTAACTTACAAGTCCTCATAATATCTGACTGTAGGCAGGCTACAGAGCAGATGAGCCTCACAGAGGTCTTGAATTAGATGGGCTCTCAGAGGCAAGGCAGAGTTTGTTCTCTGTGTCTTGTTCATTAGGTCCAAGGAACCTGGAGAAACCAACTCCCTGGCAGCTCAGGTTCATGATTCCCTTTCAACAATGGGAGTGTTCTTAGATGCACTCATGAGAATAAGCAACCACAGGGACCATGTCATAGCGGAATGCTGCTTGGTCCACTAGAAACACAGATGTAAAGAATCTTTACTAAACAAGACTTCCTGACACTGACTGGAGAGAGGACTCACTAAGCTTACTTCCTTGACATCCCCAACTCAGTCCGTGTCCTCTATTGTCAGAAACAAATAGGAGATGAGAAGTATGAATTAAGATAAGAAATCCCACTTTATGCAAAACTAGGAAAACTTGAAGTTTTCTTTGATCTGGCTCTATTCCAAACAAGGGATTTTTGTAACACTCTGTAGTTATAAAACATTTTTGAAATATGAGAATATTATTTTGGCTTATAGAAACAAAAATAATTATTAATATTTCTTTCATTTCAAATGGTAATTAAGTGTGAAAAAATGCTGAATATTTCAGCATGTTACAGTTCTGTTTGCTGTTTTCTGGAGATGCCCTGGAAATGATGGGATTTATATCACTTCACCAACACTTGAATCTATTTTAATTTGTTTGATTCCTTGGTCACAGTGCTTTGAATTATTAGGAAGAGTTAAAATTTTTTGTGTAGTGGCAGCCAGATTTGCTCTTGGGAAATTTGGGGAGTGCCTTCCTCATGCAAAGGTTTGCTGCCTCTTGCCCTTTTGGAGTTGACAACATTTACACATTTCTGTGACAGCTTCTCTATCCCACACATGTTGAAAGAAGGCATAACACGATCCTGGAGGGTAAAGCTGACCATTTTCTAGGACTTTTGTCACAAAGTCCTAGAGACCTAACCTTTGAAAGAGAAATAGTGAATGCCTAAATTTCATGCATTAATTGTCCCTTAAGGTTCCTGTTACTATCATCCGTATTTGAAGAAATCAGCACAATATGTATTCTTTCTTCATCTTAATTTTGTTCTTTTCTGTCTCTTGCCAGCTCCTTCAAACCTGATTTATGCTATGCACAGAATGTACCATCGACTGAACGCGTCATTCCATCTTCTTCTCTTTTATGATGGCTTGTCACTCTGTGTGGCTCATTATTCTTGTTTTTCTAGATGAGGAATGTGTATTTGAATAAGACAAAATAATTGGAGAAAGCTTCATGTAGAGTACAGTGTCTGTGTGCTGCATGATTCACATGAGAAATGGTAAAGTGCTGTTTGAACTGTACCACAATATATTTTGGATAATGAGCCAGTCAATTTAGAGCGCTGCCTGGCTACTTCTATTATTTTTGCAGCTGTGCAAAAAATACTGTATCCTTAAGCAAAACCAGTGAACATTACCCTTTTTTATTGCCAGTCAGAGGAATACACATGTAGCCTAGAGCAATTTCTTGTGACAACAGAATAAGCAGAAATAAATAAAACCTCATCATATTAGGAGTTAGCTAGTAACATGCAATATTTTCCATGTGAGGCCTGCAGGGAGGGGAAACTAGATGAGAAAGCATGGTAACTAAAGCATGGCATGCTCGTTTTTCAGAAACTTCTCTCCAGTTTTTCAGTTTAGTGCATATCTACTAAAGGCAGGAACATCACTGAACCAGTTTTCCTTAGTCACTGGAAGATTTCATTTTTCTGGCTTTTTTTTTTTTTCACTAGAATCACAGCCTTCCTTGCTGACAATATAAATTATGATCTCAGAAAACCAGAGGGAGGTTTAATAAAAAGAAATTAATAAAAGGATGTCATCATAAGAATGACTAAAGCTGAATTTCAGTTCATACTTCCATGTTTCTATGAAATAGGTTGGTGGTAACCAGCAGGATGAGGTACAGCCTGAGCCAGGTGCTTGAAAGTATCCTACATGTACTCGTTGCAAAATCCTTTCAACTAAGAAATCAAAGGGATTTTTTTTAAGCAAAAGAAATATAGAAAAGAAAATGAAATGGAAAAATTGATCTAACTTCAAAGAATGTTCATGAAAAATGCATTTTTCAATCAGTTTTGTTGGGGAAGATCATGGCTAAGGGGGAAGAAAATCCTAACTGGTGAAAAAATGAGCACTAGGTATTTAAAACAAATTCCCTTGATGTTCTTCTGTAAATGAATGGGCCCATAATCAGTGACAAAGGTGAGAGAAGTAGCACCCTTAACAATTACCTCATCCTTTTCTATCCACTAAGGATGTAGCTGTTCATGTTTTTGAACACAGCAGACATTTTGATATCTGAAAACCAATGGCTCTAAGTGTAGCTGCCAGTTTTCTGATTCTCCCTGTTTCATGTGCTACTTTTCATGCTTCAGTTGTTGCAAATTAATCTTTGGACAAAATATCCTGCTTGATACCTATTAAGCATGGTTGTTTTTGATAACTGAAATGAATTTTATTATTCTGTTAAAGACATGAAGTGAAATTTTGGCTTCAGTGGAGTGAATGGGAATTTTGCCACTAACATCAACACAGCCAAAATTTCACTCATGAGCTGATAAAACATTTGAGACCATAATATTTTTTCCCAGTTCAGTTAACAGTTCTGTACAGGGAAAAAAAAATTAGTAGGATTGAAGATGTCTTCATGTATAGACAGTAAAGGTTGGCTCCATTATTCAATTATGTGAATCACAGAATTTCCAAATGGCAAAGGACAGACCCTGTCCCCCTATAGCAAACCTCCCATCAATTATAAAGAGCTATTTTTTTCTCATTGAATAAAAAAATCTCAAATAATCCTAAGAAATGCATGGATATATTCTGAAAATGTTCCCATTGCTCCATTTAGTGAAAAAGACAAGATTTATAAACCCAGTACTCAATAAAGTTGAATAGGTTAAAAAAAAACAAACAACAACAAAAAACAAACAAACAAACAAAAAACTCTGCAAATATTTCATTATTTTTGCTGTTTGAATAAAATCAGAAAATTAGGAAAAAAAAAGTTTTAACTCAGCAAAACTTATTCCACAACACTATAAATAGATCTTTAGGGTCTGATAAATACATTATGGTTATCTTTAAATAAAAGCAATATTTTAAGTTCTGAATTAGGACAAAAATTTTCCACTAATCTGTTAAAATATCAGAGAATGACTTCAGCAAAGGTTACATGCAAGCTCCATATACATCTGAAAAGAGGAAATTAAATGTTACCTAGAAAAGCAACTTCTGCAAAGAGCAAGCAGCCAGGTCAGCATGCAGGGTGCACTACAAGTTCTGTTCTCTTTTACAAATCGTAACGTGGTAACAAAGGCCTTTCATTTTCTTCCCAGCCAGAATGATAAAGTGCCTGATACTGGTCTGTATTGGCCTGTTTTAAAAAGGAGCTACCAATAGTGGAAATGACAACACAGCACAGCAGGAGCAGATAAAGTTGGCTGATGGTAGCACATAAGGGGCTGTATGTCATCACAATGCTGTATATCATCCCAATTGTATCACTGAACGAAAGAAACATTTCTCACAGCAGTCACAGCCTGAAAGACATTTCAGTCAAGGGAAAAGATTGATTTACCTTTCTTCTCCCCCTCCTTTTTCACTGCAGCTGAAATAGAAACAAAAATACTGTGTTTTCAAAATTGAAGTTAATAGCAATATCAGTAAAAATAATGCAAACACCTCCATGAGCCTTTGTGTACATTTCTCAAACTACACATATATTATGCCATGAAGGAATAACTTTCTTCGCCAGATGAAGAAACGGAAACGTTTCCTCACAGACACCCAATTCTGCTATTGATGAGAGCAAATTCCAACTTTATACATTCTCACATGTAAGTTTAGTCATGGTCCTTCCAGACATTGATAATTGTCCTTCCTCCCAGACATTGACAATAATGAGAAGAGAGTCATAGAGTGAATATTTCAAAATCAACAATGAAGGAGGAGGACAGATTGAAATGGTAAGGCATAAAGCGGTAAGAGGACTATTGAGAAAGGTTATGAGACATCACCAGTTTAAGAGAAATGTGTGCTTTTTTTGCTATTAAAAATGTAGTATCAAAAATATGCAAAAAGTAAGAAGAAAAAACTGCTGAAGTTATGTTTCTAAGCCTCTGCCAAATATTGAGATTTTCAAGACCTGATTGACCACCAATCCCATCTCTAAATCTCATAGCATGAGTTTTGTTGGAAGGAAAATGGGAAAGAGACTGAAAGAAAATTGATAGTTAAAAATTTAAACCAAATTAAAAAAACCTGGAATTAGTTCCTCAGTGGAAGCTGTGCTGTGTGCCCAATATTCAAACTCTGGAGACAGATTAAAAGCCCCCTAAAAGTCAGACCACTATTCCAATAAAACCTTGCACACATCTACAATGAGTGCTGTGAAATCATAACAAAATTTTACTAAAAGGGATGAGGTGGCTAAAATGAGAGTTACCCGCATTTACAGATGACTGCTGCAAATCTGATGGAGATGAGCCAAGCCTATTCTCAAATCCATTCAAAATCCATGCACTACCCATTCCCCAGCCTACATCTATATGACTGAAATTTCTATAAATGTAGTTACAGATGTCACTTTATTTTGAAATGTCTGTTATACATGGTCTTACTAAGCCGCAGCCTTAGGCCAGCATTTCCAAGCTAAAGAAAATCTGAATTAAGATTCAGAGCCTGTACTTCCCAGGAAAGGGTCTTCAGCACCCAGCTGCCAGTATGAATGGATCTGATGGGGCACTGGAACTGGAAATGAAACTCTGCCCTTCATTGGATAATGTGCCCTGGTACAGGACGGAAATCAAGGATCATGAGGTCAGAAAAGGATAGACACTACCTAGTAGTTTCAAATGTTTGCATTTTGGGTGCTGATCTCTGTCTCTTCAGTGTTCTTAAAATGAGAAATCATTTTACTTCAAACTGTTTGTACATTTGGATAAAAGAAAGAACCAGTTAAACCTTGAATTACTAAAATGTTATCTATCTATTTTTGCCTGTGACAAAAATATTCTGATTTCATAGATTTTTCATGTTTTCTACCACTTACTCTCCTTTGAGAATTAGATAAATTTTAAGCATCTCAAGAATGTGCTCAAAATTTAAAGGTTTCATGATTAGAATTAGTGAAAAACTGGCACAAGGTTTCCAGGATCTGGTCCTCTTTGCAGTTGCTTCACTTTTTTAGGTAACGTGTGCATCAAAGGTGTGCTGTGCACCTTACACAACCTGTTGTTACAGCAGACTTAGTAGTTTTTTACCCCCAGAGACTGCTATAGGAACCTCAATGGTTTTTGAAAGGCATAGTTACACAGCCACTTGTGGTGTGTTGATTTGATTCTCAAATCAACAGAAACTCCAAATATCAAGACTCTGGGAAGGGCTTATAGGTGAATGTGTAGTGCACCTCTGGGCTCCTCCTGACTTCTATTATTTCTGTTATTATGCCATTATAGCCTGTTGTGACATCTGTTGGAATTTTCACCTTCGCCACCATCTTTCTGATGGAACGTACCATAAATACTCAACAAAACTCATGAGACAGAAGGGGCCTCATTCCGACCACTGTAGCCAGTAGCATTGCTCTGGTCAAATCCTGTGACTCAGATGTAAAATGAGCATGAATAAATGAAAAAGAGCAGAACACTGTCCTTTATATTGCTCTTTCAGAGGATGAGCAATGTGTCTGAATCTGAAAAGCAGCAAAAAGATGGATAGTTTGCTACCCATGGAACTTGGTTTGCTGCTGATAAAAGGCCAGATTACCTGCTCAGTAATGTATAGTAGGTAGGGAGGGAAGGGCATGAAATAGAGTGATGAACTAGAAGATGTAAGAGATGCTCTTGGCCATGTGCTTTTTACCCTTATTATTTGGAGAAAGAACAAATTCTTGAGTCAACTTGTTTTGCTCTGTACTGATGAGACTTGTGTTGCAGTTCTTGAATTAGGAATTTGTACACACAAAGCTATTCAAAGAAGACTCTGTTAGCAGCCTTAAATCACAGTCTATCTTTTCTAGGCCTATCCAAATCCAATCATACTTTTTCAGTTAATATAGCTAGTATACAAAGCAAAACACACTTATCAAGAATATACATACCATATTCTGGAATTATAAATCTAGACTGACAAATATTCCAGAAACCAGAAATGAGCATCGTCATGTTTTAGGTTTTGTGAATAGGTTAAAAAAATCATTGCAAACCACGGAGGATTTTGTTCAAATTTTTTATGTAGGGTGAGAAAATAAAGGTAAATTTCCAGTGGTGGAAAGGTCTGTTATAATATAGTAAGTATTTTGAAGGAGGAAAAAATCCCCAACAAATTTAAGATAGTTGTATTGTTTTGGACTTTTGTCAGAAACTTGGACCTTGATCACCAGTAGTCCGTCAATCTCATACAGAGTGGTGTTTTCAAAGGACTTTTTTCTGAGCTGTTGAGCAAACAGAAACCTTTCCAAAACCATGAAGATGTCTTGAAAGTGGCAAAAATCCTGAAAACACTGGTTCGTACTCAACGACAGTCCTCTTTCTATGTAGACCCAGCAATAGCCAGAAACAGATATTTAGTCCTAATACTATCATAGAAGTAACTTCTACAAATTCCCCCTTTATTTTCTTATCAGAAGCAATTTGTTTCCATCCTGAAACATTAAGTTTAACTTTATTTCTAAATTTGCAATAATTAATTATGAAAAATACATTTCCGCAAAGATATCCAGTTCCTCTGTGTCATTTCTAAAGAGCCCTTGACTTAGATTTGTGATTTTCCATCTTATCATGATCATACTAATTAATCTCAAAGGGAACATTGAATCTTTCCTATTTCGCTTTGTATGAGACTTTTGTTGTTTTTCCTAGGCCACTCCTGTGCCACATTGTCATGGAAGGGTTTTGTACACAACACTCTAAACAAGATGCAGCTTTGATTTATGCAATAGTTTTAGAACATTATATGCACTTTTCCTAATGCATTTGCATATGGAAGAAAATTTTTCACTGACTTGTCTGCAGCAATATTTAGGTACTTTCCTGAATTTACATAGTGAATTTCGAGATAAATACTTATTTAATATTTTCCCTCTGCTACATATTGCATTCGATTTATTGACACTAAATTTTCTTTGACATCGTGCTATCTGTTCACCTCGTAAATTCAATGTTTCACAGCCCCTTCTGATCCTGGATTCTTTAACTGATTTTGTCATCTGAAAATTTCATTACGTTGCTATTTCTATCTTATCCTGTTAATAAAGGAATATAACATGAGTCCAGGCACGGAATCATAAGCAATTATTCTGTAAACAAGCTGCAAGATGAAAATTAATCAATTGCTCTCTGCTTCCTAAGCAGATATTTATTTTCTCTAATACTGTAGGTCTTAGGCAGCAGCTACTTGACTTCTGCAGTGATTCTGATACTGAAAATTTATAAAAGTCTATTTAAACCATTAAATAAATGCTGTGCTAATTATTTTATTAATATATTGAAAATAGATATTACTAAGACATAGTTTACATTTCTAGATACAACACAGGCCGGAACCCAGTGTTTTTCCAGATATTTGGTTTTGTTCTGAATTTAATTGTGAATTCACCAAATTTCTGACAGATTCTAAAATTTCTGAATAACCCTGGAGTAGTTTAAGTGTGTTTGCCCTTACACAGTATCTGGTTTGTCTGAAAGTGATTGAAGCTTTGAATAAGTTCCTATATTTATTTTTCTTGTAAACATATAAGCTGTGGTGAAACAAAATCATATGCAAACTCATTCCATGTGTTCAGGTAGTCTGTGATAACTGTTCATATGCATGCTGCTATGCTGAAGTGAAAAACCACCTCATGTAGATAGCTACAGCAAAGCATCTGGTATCCCATGAGCTGATACTGTCTTTGCCCATCTCACCATAAATTTTCCATCTGTTCATAGCTTGAGAAGAAGATACTGTTTTAAAATATTTAAGAACCATATAAAGTGATATTTCTTTCTTAGACCTGCCTAGAAGATATTTTCTCTCCCCCTTTCAGTCTTTCCGAGTTGAGAATTTCTCTTATTCATGTCAAGTGAAATCTTACTCATGTTAAGAAACCACAGTTAAAAGAACCAGTATAGTGAGCATCAGAGAGCAGCATTTAGTCTTTAAATTTGCTGGAGCATCTGTTATTTAGAATGATTCTCATTCAGTAGCAGGAAAAACCTTCCTTGCCCTTTTCCTCCTCTGGTCCAGATTTTAATGAACAGAATAACCTCTTATTCAATTATATTCATGTATTTTATCATTAATGGGCAAGAATGATGTTACAGTTGAACTCCCTCATAACCTGCCTATCCCTTTTGCCTTAATTTGTAAGACATAGCTGCTGACCTATTATGAAAAAATTTATTCGCTAGATAACCCCCAAAAAGTTTACAGTATTTTTCTCTTTATTACTAGCAATGCCTTAATGAGAATATGGAAAGAAATTGTCTAGAAGGAAAGTGTGCAAACTCTCATACATTTGCACTATATGCATTATTAACCCCATGTTCTGGATTGTGCTATGACAGTGTTAATTTTTACAGTAGCCTGAAGTGAGCAGAGACAGGACCCAGAGGTAATTCTATACCACCTCAGGTCATTTTCTGGGGATGGAGATAGAGATGGATTCCAGACTGAGTAAGTGGTAGACAGAGAAGTCGTTTATTGCCTGCAGTTTCCACAGGCAGCATTTGTATGTGAATCACTTGTTTTTGTCTTGTACACTCCGCCATTAATATTGTTGCTCTTATTGTTCATAATCTTATTGCATTGCTGTTTCCAGCAAATTGTATTTCAACCCATGATTTGTACCTTTTGACCCTCCAATTCTCTTCTCCTGCCTGTCACAGTTGGAGAGTGAGGGGAAAGTGAATGAGCAGTGTGTGATTTGGAGTGTTCCAGTGGGAACATTAAATTGGGGAACACTATTCCTAAACCACAAGAGTTCTCTCTCTGTAAACTAACTTGGTAGAGGTGGCAAGAGTGTGATAACGTTCCTGAGCCAGTTCCCTTTGGCTATGTGTGGAGCCTGGTCCAGTGCAATCGGGGCAATAAATCCAGAGGGACTGTGACACACTTGAGAGGTGAGCTTGTGTGAACCTGATGAAGTTCAACAAGGCCAAGTGCAAGGTCCTGCACATGGACTGAGGCAATCCCAAGCATAAATACAGATTGGGCAGAGAATGGATGGAGAATAGCCCAAAGGAGAAATGTTTGAGGATGTTGGTTGACAAGAAGCTCAGCATGACCCAGCAATGTGCATTCACAGCCCAGAAAGCCAACCGTGTTCTGGATTGCATCAAAAGCAGTTGGGCTGGCAGGGCTCTTCTCTGGTGGTGAGACCCCTCCTGCAGTACTGTGTTCAGTTCTGGGGCCCAAAACTTGAGAAGGACATGAAGAGTTCCAGTGAATCTAAAGGAGGCCATGAATATGCTCAGAAGGCTGGAGCCATGGCTGCACCATGTAGGCAAGCTGAGAGTTGGGTTTGACCTGGAGAAGAGAATGTTTTGGTGAGACCCTATAGAGGCCTCCCAATAGCTGAAGAGAGCCTACAAGAAAGGTGGAGAAACATTCTTTACAAGAACATGTAGTGATTAAACAAGGGGCAAGGACTTCAAACTGAAAGGGAGTAAGTTTAGATTAGATACTAGGAAGAATTTTCTTTTACTGTGAGGGTGGTGAGGCATTGAAAGGTGATGAGGTTGCCCAGAGAAATTGTGGATGACTCATCCCTGGAAATGTTCAAAGTCAGGTTGGGTTGGGCTTTAAGAAATTTGGTTATTTGACATGTCCCTGCCTGTGCAAGGGAGAGTAGAACTAGATGACCCCTCCTAATCTAAACTATTCTATGAGTCAATGAGAAAATGGCAATAAAACAGAATAACTCTGATTCTGTCAGCTCTTGAGAAGCACAATGTCCCAATCAGAGAGAATCTTTATTTCTGATCTAAAATAATATGTGGAACAGTAATATTGTACATCAAGAATTTTGATTTATTGCGTTATTATGCAAAAATAAAAAGTTAGACTAATTTCTTGGCCTCTCACTTCAAGGCAGACACTGAAGTGCTAGAGTGTGTCCAGAATGTGTCCAACAATGGAACTGGTGAAATGTCTGGAAGACAATTCCTATGAGGAGCAGGTGAGGGAGCTAGGGGTGTTTAACCTGGACAAAAGGAGGCTCAGGAGAGACCTTTCTGCTCCCTACTGCTCCTGGATCTCCATTGACTATTCTCCATCCTACATCCTCCAGAAAGGAGGATGTAGCCAGTGGGAGTCAGTCTCTTCTTCCAGACAACCAGCAGCAGGAGAAGAGGACTTAGCCCCAAACTCTACCAGGGGAGGTTCAGGTTGGACAGGTTGGAGGAATTCTTCACAGGAAGGGTTACTAACCATTGGAATGACTTCCCAGGGTGTTGGAGTCACCACCGCTGGAGGTGTTCAAGAAACAACTGGACATGACACTTAGTGCCACGGTCTAGTTGACAATGTGGTGTTCTGTCTAAGGTTGAATTCAATAATCTTGGAGGTCTTTTCCAGCATGAATGAGTCTGTGATTTTGTAATTCAGAGGACTTTTCAGGATGCTGTTATGGAGTCCTGAATATACCAGAATGTAGCAGTCTCTAACTCCAGGAAATACCTGAAGTATCTGCAGACATGCTTGCATTTAAAAACCTGTTTTTACCACCCAGACTGTATTTCTACATACATATGCAGGTACTACTTATACAGCTTGAATATTTTCCTATCAGGCTATACACGAGGATAACTTTACACTTTGTAGTTTGCCATAAAAGACACCTCATCTTTAAATAACCAACTTTTTGGAATTAAAATTTTAACTCCTTCCTTTTCTAAATTGGTGTTCATTCATATAATGTATGTTTCTTCTGTTCTTTTCTCTTATTTTCTAGTGTCTATTTAAAATATTTACAGAGAAGTGCTGACTCAAAATGGGAATTTTATACCTGCTGTTATGACTCAGTCTTGGTTATATATGTGTCGCTATCTTAGTTTGACTTTTAAAGCTCTGGCATTTTCTTGAAGTATTTCTTACCGACAACGCGAAGCAGTGATGTTCTGTAATGGATGGGTCATTTGAACAGGCTGGTAGGGAGATTTTTGTATACCAGATATATCTACCTTACATTTTAGTTCCCTATTAGTCAGGATTTTATATTATAATTCTACATTGAACTGGTGTGAATTTGGTTTTCACATTTCAGAAATGTATTTATCATTTCTCAAACATAAACAAATGGGTTACACTGAGCCCACTTTTGTTACTGCAATTTACACTGGATTTGACAGATTTCTGTAAAGTAGCAAGTGCTAGTCTAAACACTGCTATTTTTCAAGGCATTTTTGGTTGGCTAGTTTAACCTAAGAAAGCACCCCATACTCTCAGTTGGCTAAAAAAACAAAGTGCTCATAAAAGTGACCTCTTGCTCACACTTGGCTACAGGGTAATGGCCACAAAATTTCTGGAATACTTTTCCTCAGAGAGGCTTTTCTCAAACTGTCTGCCTGATATATGTGACATGTCACTTATCATTGTTAAGAAAGAGAGGGTCAGTGATGCACAGCATCCCACATGAATGCTTAAAGCCACTTTACACAGCGGGGTTACACTCTTCTGACAAAATGTCAATGTCTTGTCATGCATATTCAGTGTCACTGAGTTAGTTTTATTTGCTTTTGGAAATGTTGCACTTGTTTGAATCCCAGAAGATAAGAAATAGCGTATCTGTCACATGAAAGAGAAAAGACAGAAACAACTTTTAAAAACCTGCAGCCACTGAGCTGAACTGCCTCCAAAGGAAGATTGTATAAGATTTCCTGCGCCACAAACTTTGATGACTAGCAAATTACTGAATCCTATTGTTGGCACAAAAGTGATGTCACCATGCATGAGGATGCAACCTGAGATCTTCCCAATCAAGTTCAACTTTCCTACTCAACTTTTCTGTCGCAGTCCTGTTTCAGGGTCCTTGAAGGATCTGTAGTCCTGCTCACTGGGCAGATTTAAGATACACAAGACTTAAGAGGCAGTTGGCCTAAGTGTGTGTCTGACAGAATCTAATCCAAATATTTTAAGTTCTTATAGAGTCAGCTAGAGTCAAAGAGAAATGCCATCTCAGGTGTGGGGTATCATTTGTTCTCAGTGAGCTCTGCAAGGCACCAAGTACATCCACAGATGACATACAAGGTTGTATGCAATCCTGTAGGAATAACTGAAGTGGTAGTGCTCATAGAAATAACTGAAGTGACTAGTGCTCATCTTGCTTGGGAAGCTGGAAAAGGCTGTGCAAACCCAGTGCTATCAAACTCCACTAGATTATGGCATTGCTCATCCAAATATCCTGCTGTAAGTATTAAACCAATCAATTCTACTTCAGACTTCACCCACGCTTCTTTAACAATCATGGGTATCTCTAATGTGATCTTAAACTGCAGCAGAGTTAAACTCAGCATACTCCACACTAAACATTCAAATCTTCATTCTTGTGTTTTGACAAGCAGGAAACTCTAAGACTTAGACAATACAACATCATAGATTTCTGTGTTTCTTACAGTGTTTTAATCGGTAGGTTAAAAAGTTAGATCAGGTAGAAAAAAAAACTGCATGAAATGAAAGTTCATTTCTGAACATAGCTTGTACTTTCTACTGCTATACTATAAGAAAAATCTTGCACATGTTCTATCAGCTACTACAGGAAGAAGGCTTCATTTTACTATAAAGAAAAGACAGATACTAGAGTTAATCACGTCTGGGTAGTAACTTTCCAAGTATACCAAGTATAAACCACTGCATGTGCAGCCAGTGGAATTTTACAGTGTTTTGATTAAACATGTCCTTTCTTGAAATAATTCAGTTTTGGAACTTGAAAGGAGCTGTTATTCATCAATTGTTTCACTGTCTGATTAAACTGAGTTAATGAAGGCCTTTTAAAATACTTATTCTTTGTATAGTTGGGTGGGTGTTTGACACTTCACTGAAGCTAATTCATTAGCATTGCAATTAAAACACTTTTACAGACATGTATTTCTTCTTTACAATTCCTGGTCTTTTGATGTAAATAGGATTTTATTTTCATTATCACTTAATTTTAAATAAATCAATCTTCTGACCAGAAATACTTAGGAGAAGAATTGAAGGAGAATTGGAGAAGAAACTCAATTATAAGGTCAAGAGTCTAATTAGACTTAAGGGTCTAATTAATGGCTAACTGTTCATTAAGCTATGTTTCATAGACATTTTTGCAAGAACCTAACAGGAAGATCATAGGCCTTGCTTTCTTCAAGCTTAAAATAAAATATCAAGTACTATTAAACCAATAATCAATATACAAAAAGCTGCTCACACTTAGAATCATAGAATTAAAGTTGCAAAAGACCTTTAAGATCAAGTCCAAGTGTCAGCCTAGTATCACCACCATTTTTAACTGCTAAACCTTGTCCTCAAATGCCATATCCATAAAGTTTTTAGTACTTCCATGAAAGATGACTCCACCACTTCTCTGGATGGCCTCTTTCAACACTTGCCAACTCTTTCTGCTCCTTGTTGACTAAGGTAAACTAAATGGAATGGTACAATAATGTGTCCCTATTTTTCTAATGCCTTGGACTTTGAACTGATAATAAATGAACTGATAGTTCATCTACTTTGACTTTTACAAGGAATTTCAGACTATTTCAGACTCTTAAGTCCTGGTTCATTTTCATAGAAATATAAAATGGTTTGGGTTGGAAGGAACCTTTAAGATAACCTAGCTCAACCCCCACTCCTGTGGCAGCAAGGATAAGTTTGAGAAGGCCACATTACTCAGAGCCCCATCTGACCCGTCTGACCCGGCCTTGAACACTTCCAGGGGTGGATCCGCAACATCTCTGGGCAACATATTCACCACCCTCACAGTAAAACAGTTTTCCCCATATCTAATCTAAACCTACTCTCCTTCAGTTTGAAGCCATCTCCCCTTGTCCTGTCACTACAGTTCTTGTAAACAGTCTCACTCCATCTTCCTTGAGGCCTCCCGTCAGGTACTGGAAAGCCACAATTAGGTCACACCAATGCCTTCTCTTCTCCAGGCTGAACATTCCCAATTCTCTTACCCTTTCCTCATAGGAGAAGTGCTCCATCCCTCTAATTATCTTAGTGGCCTTCTCTGGATCTGTTCCAACAGGTCCATGTTTTTTTTGGGCTGGGGACCCCAGAGCTAGATGCAGCAGTGCAGGCGGGGTCTCACCAGAGCAGAGCAGAGGGAAAGAATTTCCTCCTGTATCCTGCTGGCCACACTGCTTTTGATGCAGCCCAGGACACCATTGGCTCTCTTGTTTACAGCAGCATATTGATGGCTTGTGTCCAGCCTCTCATTCATCAGCACCCCCAAGCCCTTCTTGACAGGGCTACTCTCAATAACCCTTTTTTTCTGGGAGTAGATAAGCCTTTTCTTTGATCCAGAATGATACAACTATGCAAAATAGTAGCTGATTTCTTTTATCCTGATATACACCGGGTGAAGTAGCTGCACTTAAAAACTTGCAACTGTTGACTCTCATATTTTTGTCAGAGAAAATATTGCTTCAATATTTCCAGTATTCCTTAGGGAAACTCTAAAGATAGGAAGCAGTATTATTCAATTATCTGAAACAGTTTTCAAAACTGACTGGAAGATTTTAAGATTAACTACTACATTCCCATGACTTAAATAACTGTTATTAGCTAACAAGTGATTACATTTTTTTTAATCTATGTTATATTATTTACACAGCTAACCTAAGTGGCTTTCTTATAGTGAAAAAGTAGTGTTTAATCCATATGCAAATAGGATAAAAGTAAAACTAAGTTTTGTTTGAATTTATTTCATATGAATAAATAAACCTGCACATAGTTGGTTAATTATAATTACAGTGCCTGAAAATGCCTAGTTTGAGGTGTACTATAAATTTATATAAATTTATAACTTTATTTTTATTTGATGGCTAGTGCTGATATTTCAATATAAGAAGAGAGAGAAAAGTACAACCAAATAATATAGAAGAAATAAAATGCAATCTGAAATGACTAATTTAAATAGAAAGAATGAGACAAAATCAAGAAAAAAGGAAATAAATGCTTTTGACTTTAGAATCTCTCAAATACCACAGCTACAACTTGCTTGTATAGCCTCATATGCACCTGTCACTTGTTCAGCCAGCTAAAAAAAATGTCCAGCAGCAAAGGATGCCATTCAAAGATATTTAGGAATAGCTAACCAAAGAAACTAGGATTTAATTTGTGACTACCTGAACAATGGATTTATTTTCTCAACTGAAACTCATGTTAAGGCTCAGTTCAACTTGGGATTGTTACCTTTTTCTTTAGGATTAGTTGTAGCTTTAATTTCTTTTCGTTTTGAAGAATCTGAAAAAGAAATCAAACACAAAATGAAAGTAGGAATTTAGCAACATAAATACACACTGTGCTCATTGGTACTGCAACAAATGTGCATAACATCCAATCAACCAAATGTGTAAAAGAGATGTGTTAAGAGTTAGAATTCCCATTTAATTCAATAAAAGGCACAAACTAAAGCTGAAAGCAAACCAAAAACATTTCCCACTAAATTTACTGGCAAAGTTTCTACAGGTCAAACCATGCACTCATTCCTGTGCAGCCTGTTTCAGCCAGTCATGTGCATTCAGTAGCAGGTCTGTTACTAATTCACTCAGAACAGACTGGCACCCCCACTGCAATATTGGCTGTGCAGGTCAGACAGCAGTTAAAGAACACCACAATAAGAAGGGTTGTGACTATTATTTCTGAATCACGTCAGACACTGCTCCTTTCAATATTTCAGATCTATTAAATGAGAAGAATCTAGGTTTAGTCTCTTTTCACCAACAGCCTGTAATTCGAAATATATCAAAACTGCGCTGAGATACCAGCAGAAGACTTGTTATTTGCCAGCCAGATAAGACATTACCCTTTTCCTTTAAGGTTGCTGGAGACTTCACATCTTTTCTTTTACCAGTCTCTAGAAAGAAACATTTAACATTTATCACAAGTCAGGGTAAGGAAATAAGATGACAGTTGAAAAGAAAGCAAGTCAAACAATTTGATATGTGGAGAGCAAAAGAGATGTGACAATTAAATGAATTTAACAACGTAGAAATAAAGAACAGGACAAAAATCAAGGTCATCCATTCATCTTTCTGGTCTTGGATATGCAAAATTATAAGCCTTCAATAGGTCCTTAGTTTCTTTGCATTTTGAGGAAACTGTGGAGCCCTCTCTCAAGCAGAAAATGAAAAATTACTTACAAAGAAATTCTATAAAGCTGTTGGCATCAATGAGTTTTTCTTTTGCTGAACCCAAAAAAATATCAATCTACACTGATACAATTGAAATATTAGGAATAATGGTCTTGACAGCAAGAGGCTGCTGACAAAGGTAAGTGGGAGGTTGTTTTATTTAGGAGTGACAAAAGGACCAGCTACTCATTCAGGACTCCAGTATTCTTTTAATATCAAAGAGGCCATATGGGTATTACCTGTGAACAGAATTTCACTTCCTGCATATATATAGCCTTTTAAAATGACAGGCACACTGGCTATAAAAGAAGAGCAGTGCTCATCCTTCATATGTACATTCATATATTTTATGTCAAAATAACTAGTCCAGGGAGTTAATTGTATTTGTTTCTTTTTCTTCAGTATATGACAAAGAATTAAAGGAGAGGAGAAAAATACCTGATATTCTAATTTTCTCTTTCTAGTAACTGACAAGGCAGAAGCCAATGACAAAATCAACCAACCAACCAACCAATCCTCCCAGAAGCCCCCTCAAAAGTTCAGGAGTAAGGTAAGCACAAATAAAGGAAACTTATGATCTTCTTTTGGTGTCCAGGTGAGACACAGGGACAACAGCAGAGGCCCAGAGGAGAATTCTCAGCCATAAGTGGTGTCCTGGCTTAATTTCCTGCAGATTTCACAAGGAATAATACATTCCTTGCAGAGGTCATTTTGCTCTATATCTATTCAGCAGCCATACTCTGGCCTTCATTGAATATCTCCAGCTTCCAAAAAATAGGACTTTGTAACAATTTGGAATTCAGGTGTGGTGTTCCATCTCAGGAAACTGGCACAGTTCTGATAGCTTTTGCTGTTTCATTTAAATTTTTCAGCTGTTTCATTGCTCTCCTGAAAGAGAGTGTTAGATGCACATCGCATTGCAACAAATTGGGTTTTCTTCAAATAGATGCCATCAAGCAACCCTTGACCCCTCTGTGAACAGTTAGCAGTGGTCTTGCAACTGAAAGGATCAGAAACAGAGGTGTATGTGCCCATGTTGACAACAAATTAAAAAAAAATTGATATATCAGTCACCCTCAAACACCTGAATTTTTCAGTAGCCTCAGCCAGTTTCATTCTCAGACACCCACATGCCTGAGCTGTAGCCACATGGACTAGCTAGTCTAGTTCCCTTCAGTAAGGTTCCCACTATGGGATTTAGACAACCCATTTTTGATAGAATAACATCCAAAAGTGGTATAAAAGTAAATTTTAGCATTTCCCCCAAGATGCTAATTCAAATATCCACATTTAAAAGAATCACAGATGATTTCTAGGGATCCTACTGGGATCTGTACAGCACAAATATTATTTAAAACAATATAGTGGCTAAAATAATCTAAGCAGGAACAAGGATGTGGTTGATTTTCCACACTTCTATATTCCTACTCAGGAGCTCTTTCTAGACTGAAAAACTGTTCCGATATTCAGGTCTGGATTTCTTACTTCTTCACTTACCTTTTTCTCTTAAGCTCTCTGGATTCTTGGGATTTTTTCCTTTCAGAGAATCTGTAGGGAGATAATTATGTTTCTGAGATTTAGAAGACAGGAGTACCCTCCTACATTTACAAGAAAGCTCTAGAAATATTTAAAAACCAAGACTAAAATTGTAAACATAAATAGATGCCAGCTTGACCTCTCTTTACATCCTCTCTAGAGACAGTCTCATATTTTTAAGGTGCATTTATGTAAGTAGCAAAAGCAAGAATAGAAATTGCTATTGGTGATTCTCTCTAGAGAGCACATAGTTGAGAGAAATTCGAAAGGAGAAGGGGAAAATGAAAACAGTGACAGAAATTCTTTGGGTCTTATCCAAAGCTTCATGAAGACAATTTCTGCTTTCTCTGTCTGACAGAAAAGTCCTCAGTCCTTCAGGGAATATGTATTCAGGGTCACCAAGCACAAAAAAAGCATACACCATGTTGTGTAAACAACTAATGTTTAAATATTTTTTTTCAAGCAACAGTCTCTTGGCATCTTAGGTGTATTTATCAGGGAAATTAGGAGAAAATATTTTTTTTTCCAAAGTGAAGAAATAATTTGATAGGCTTATGAATGTATGTGGTTGGAGTGAGAGAATATCACAGCCTGCAGAATGGTAAATAAATCCAGCTGCATTCCATCTGACAGGATATAGCACCTAAGCATCTAGAAAAAAACATGGCATTTATTCCAAATTAAAGTAAACCAAACCTTCAGTAAAACAGAAAAAGCTAAAAGAAGATCCTTTACAAAATAATTTTAACTCTCAACATCCTCTTGGCTGCCATGGCACCAGGAAGCAATCCCACTTATCCATCTGGATTTAAGTGTGAGTTGTAACAGAAAAAATTCACTTTGAGGGTGGCAGAAACTGTTAGAGGAATTACATTGTGCAGAGATAGGTTATGAAATTAGGAGCTTGATCTTCACAGCAGTAGGTGGACTCTTCTTCAGGGGTCTGAGAGAAAGCTCTCAGTGTGAAGCCTGAAACCCTTTAGAGTCCACGTAGTCCACAAGGCTACCCAAGTAGCCTCCATGTGGACTCTATTAAAAGGCTTGATGCAAGAGCTGCCCCACTTGACCACTTTACTCTGGGCACACTGGTGATCTCAGTGATCAGAAGCCACTCTTGCAGCCATAGCCACAAATCTTTGTCCTTGTGGGTTTTGTGCCATGTGCTCATGCTGGTTTTGTGCCATCCATGTAGCAGATCTCCCTCAGAGTTCCTATAACATGTAGATCCTAAGGAAGGTTGAGCACAGTTGACTCTTACAACCTTGGCCTCAACTCTCAGTGCAGGGCACTTTCCATGGTGCACCAAGTTTCCCACCCTCTGAGCCAAGGATACTGAGATCACCAGTTCTGCTTTTCTCCCAGGTTTTCATTTTCAGAAACTTAAGCCGGTACTCTCAGAGGACTTTTCAAACTTCTGCTCTCAACTGACCACTTTATTGCGGGTGTCAGAAGGGGAAAAATATCAGGCTGGCTTAAAGCCAGCTTTCACCATTTCCTCCCACATTCCACTCCAGGGGTGAAGCTGGGTCAGGTTAGGAAGATGGTATAGAATGATGAAGCAGCAGCAGTGTGCAATATCCTCAGGATAAATATATAGTTCTCACGCAAATGAAAATGACAAAAAAATAAATGGAAATAGACAGAAACGTGAACTGCAACTGCTCAAAATATAACTCAATTTTTAAGGGAAAAAAAAAGTGTGTTATAAGTTAAGATAAAAAAAATGCCACAGACAAGATATTATTTCATGTTACTTTTGCTTTAAAGGAAACATGAGTATTGCATAGCAAGTGCAAATCAGCTCATTTGTTTCTTTAATGATAGTACACTATAACACATGTGGCAAGAAAGAAATACACATTACTGACTTATTTCCCCTATCAATCTGTATATAAAAATAAACAGGTTTATTGTCCATACATGGCTGACATAAGAAAATATTCAAATATTCATCCCAAAACATGTCAAACGCAAAGAAGAAGGAAAAAGAGCATTTGTTTGAAAATAAATCATGGAACACAGAGTGAGAATGAATTATATTATCTATACAGGACAAATGCTGTCAATTTCATAACTCAGCACAATGCAAATTCCTTAGAAAAATTCAATGAGGAGTTATAAATGAAATATTACTAACTCGTTGTGCCACTGTTACACCCTCTGTATGAATGAACTTCTACACTGGTCAGCTGGATAATATACCTACCCAAAAATCACGTGGCAAATTATACCTTAGACTTTCATTGACCTCAACTTATTTGAATATGCTTATGTCAACAGAAAATAAGTTTTTATATTAATGAGTACAAATGGGCTTCTTTACTCTATGCAGACAAGAGCCCAAAAGACAGTTATAAATTCAGACAGAGTCTTCAGATGTCCTTTATCACTAAGAAGTGAAAAACATCCACTTCTTTCAGTGCTCTCTTTACTTACTCTCAATAAAATTAGGCTCCAAGACTGAAGACATTTTATTAATCTCATAAAATAGATAAAGTAACTTTGTAGGGTTATGGTCTATAGACTGTCCCAGCAACATCTCCAAATACAGGGATTTATTTTTTTGCTTTCTGCTTTGAACAAAATCATGAATAGAATAATTTAAATAACATAAAGGAGCAGCAGGCTAAGTACACTATGCTTCAATTTATGAAAAATAGCCTGCTTTAGGATAAAGCTTTTGATTTGGACATCCTCCTTGTTCATTCAGACTTAGCCCATCCTTGAAAGGGAATGAGATGTTATGATACCTCTTTTATTGCATAAGGTGCCAGACACATTAATCACCACAAGTATTTAACACTTCCTCTAGAAGTGCTCCTTTATTTAGTTTACATGAATAGTAACAAACTCCCAAGATACATAATTAGGAAGTAAATTCAGTCTTAAAAATTCTTACTTTCCTGTGTCCTTTGATAAATTTGTATTTTCCAGGAAGATCCACTTTAAGGAAAAACATTGCAAAACACCAAGTTGCAAAGAGTAAAAGAAGTCCCCAGTGGCCTGGTAAATAATCATTACAGAGGCCCACTCATGAGGCTCGAGGAGGTGATGGAAAGGGGAAGGAATGACATGCAGCAAATAGGCTTTGATTAATTTATGAAATATAATTTGGGCAGATATGATAACTGAAACAGGGGGAAAATAATGCGAAATACATGTTTAGCAGCAGAGCAATCCATAATGCAATAAGAAAATACACAGCTAAGAAAGGCACCAAGATTCCTTGAAGTTTCTCCCCACAGATTTTTAAGTTGTCCCCATAGTCTTTGGTGCTGATATATTTTCAACTGAGCTCTACAGCTCACTACTCAGTACCCTCATTTTTAGGCACAGAATTAGTTTGATGCCTATTATGGGAAACAGTGATGGCTGCATCAGCAAGAGCTCTCAGGATCTGAGGGACAGGCTCAGCTGGGCTGGACATCAGGGCTATTGCGGGGGCCCAGGAGCCTGTGATGTCTTTACAGATATTTTCAGTAGCAAGTTTTCAGCTGTATTGGCATTTAAAAGAGACCCTTACCTGCTATTTTCTGAAGATTGGGTGGGTTCTTTGTCATGTTAGAAGGACCTGTAATTACTAATTACTAATAACTTAGTAATTTAAGTTGTTTGTATGTTAAACATGAGCACAGGAGACAAAAAACAGTGCTGTGGCCACTCTCAACAATGGACACACTGTGGAAACTTTTTCAAGGCTGGCAAACCACTGTTCATTTGCTCTGATCAAAGAGAAAAAAAAGGGTTTGGGTCTTCTCTCTTTTTTGTCCTCTCCCTGCCTCCCTGTAACCCTTTGAAAGGAGCAGCAGGCTGAAAACAGGTGCTCCGTGCAGGGAAAGAGGGGACAGGATTGTCACTCAAGTGCTTCTGATTTTCCAGCACAACACCATCAGGCAGACACAGATTATAGATAGTCTGTGGAGAGGGCCACAGGATTGCACAGAGTTTAGATCTACAGTTCTGGTCCAGATAACTGAGCTCATGTAAATGGGGCATGTGTACATTAGGAGTAGAACACACCCAGAAGGACAATATATGCACCATAGAATTTGCAGATTGTCATAATTTAATTTAAATTTTTGAACAAAGAAATGAGTGAATGAACATAGCTTCTAGGATTTTGAAAATATGTCTAGCAATAAATTATTCCTCCTTTGCTTTATATGTTTTTTCATCTTTCAATACTGCTTGAACTGACCTCTTCATTCAGTTCTTTCTTTGAAATTGCATAGAATGACTGTAACTTGAGTTAGAGACTAAAGTCTATATATTGCAGACCATATCTATCTATATATAGCTATAAATTTATAATAGTTATAGATTATAACATAGAATAAATATTAATTTTAATATCTATATGGTAGATATTTTTATTCTGAAGGCATCAAATAAGACTTATCCATAAGTAACTTCTTCCAAATAAAGTTATTTCTAGAAAGGAGGGAAGAAATAAGATGTGTAAAAAGCACCCAATAAAACAATTGATGAAAGAAAATTTAACTGAGTTAATCATCTACTCTGATCAAATTGCCCAAAACAAAAGAGATAAAGGATATAAGAAAGATTCAGACCTCCTCTCATGTTGCAGATGTTTGACTGCATGAAGCTCTGGGGTTTTAGCTATAATTTTCATGTGGTACAGAAAGCATGTTTCCTATCATGTGCTTGTAAACCTTACTTTCTTCCTATTATTCAGAATAATAGGAATTCAGAATTTCTTCACTGGCCCCTGTTAAAGACTTGGCATTGTACAGACCTTCTTTGCAAGGTTCTTGACTATTACACAGAGTGGTTTATGATATTGATTTAATTAATTTTGAGAACTCTGAATTTTAATTGTCTCAATATATTCTATTTTTATCCCCCCCCCCCCTTTTTAATGCTATACATCCTGTATAGTATTTTAACTAATTAAACTTTGATTGGTTAAAATTTATAATGGGAAAGACTAATAATGACTGTTCAAAAATAAGCATCTACATTCTACTTTGTGTGGTTTAACAAGTCCTATATTTTATTACGTATTCTTACCTTTTTCTTTTAAAGACGTAGGATTCTTTCCTTCCTTTTCTTTAGCATGTTCTGTAAAAGATAATTTGAATAAATTATCTTTCATCTTCAAGCTAGAGTGTTAAACAGTTAACATCTAATGCCTCTAGGATAATGATTGATTGAATAATTGGTGGTTTCTAGCTGACACAAGATACCAATTAAATGTGTAGCACAAAACTAATTTTCATCAGTTTTAGCATGCTCATAAAGTGAAACCGCAAATTTTCTTAAATCTGATGAAAGAACAAAGCTCATTCAAAAATATCTCACTTTGCAGCCAGTAATAAATGTTAACTCGTCTTCCTAAATTCTGAGTTTAGCCTTCTAAATTTTCATAACTAGTTTAACCAGTGCTCTCTTTGCACCTCTAATTCAGGTAATGCCAATTAAGTTTCATAGTAAATTTACTGAAATAGTATTATGGTTAGAAATTCCTAACTAAATTATACTTTAAAACAGAAATGGCAATGCATTCCAAGTGTGTTTTTTTTTTTTCTTTTTTGATGGATGCAATTTATAACAATTATATACATATATATACTTTTATATATATTCTTATATATGTATATAAGAGTTATATACCAATTCATCCTGCCATGTTACCTTTATCTTTTGTGGCAACTGGAGGTTTCAATTCTTTCTCTTTTCCAGGATCTGTAAAAGAAGAAGTCACACCAATAAAGTGGCAGTCAGAAACCAAAACTGAGGAAACAATGAGATTTAAGCAGAGGAGAGAATGAAGCATATAGATTGTGCAAGAGACTAAAACTATATATTGGAAGACATGGTTAAAAATTGAGTTACTGGAAGGTTTGTACAAAATTCACCGTGTGCCACTCAAAGTTCAGTCCAAAAAAATATGTTTTGTAGATTAATGATTGTAGATTTATTTATAAAATTTGCAAACTTCAACTTAGTATGAGACAAGGACAGTTTTTCAATGTTCTTAATCAGAAAGGTCAAAACTGCTGCTTTGCCAAAGTTGACTCACTGGAACTGACTGTGGGCTACTTCCCTCATTTGGGATTGCCCATTGTTGCTGAGCAAGGCCAAGGGTCTTAGCGGATCTATTCTTTTCTAAAGGCCAGATGCTGATCAAAGTGGGTGAGCAACACAGCAGTGACAAATAGGTGGGTGAAGAGTTGCCTCCATTCTGCTTACAGACAGGTAGAGAAGATGGCTGGGCCCCACCAGCCTTCCTTAAGGGAGGGTAGCCCCCTGGAAAAACACAGAAGAAATAATTTGCACCAGATAGAAAACAAGAATCTGGTTTCAGATAAAATGTGAGATCATTATTTTGGACTGATGAAAGATCTCCAAAGCTTTGCACCACACAATTAAAAAGACAGACAAGGCTGTCCCAAAACAGTCTTTTCAAAAAGATCAGAGACTTGGATTTTGACTTCCTGCATTTTAAGTAATTTAACCATCTGACTGCTGGTTAAACTGTTTTATACATGTCATCTGAGAAATGCTAACAGTTGTTTTCTGGAAAAAATAAAAAAATACTAGCTTCTCTATCACATATGAAGCAAAAGTTCCTTCTATTGAAAAACTCAGCAGCAATTCAGAGTCAGAAGATATTAAACAAAATTGTTAGAACAAAACTTGGTTTTTACACATAGGATAAGAAATCAAGACTCCTGAGAAGGAGTTTGTATTTAGGTGATGGAGTTTGTGTTTAGTAGATAAATATGAAAGTGGCATAAGATACAGTAGGTAGTTTTAGTGGTTATTGTTTACTGCCTTAATGACACACAGTTCACAAATTGTCTCTTATTATAAAAGCATAGACTGTGTCTAATAGCAATTTATCATGATATCAATAAAGCTTCTTGTTCACGGTTTAGTATTTGTCTCTGACTAAGAACAAATGAGGTCTTGGGGAATCTGAACTGAAGGAATCCATAAATAATAACTTTTTATTTATGGTAGAAATATCTATAAAGTGGAAAAACCTAATTTGCTGTTGACATTGAAAGTCCTCTTCTGTTGGGACTGATGTCAAGAGACAAATTTTTCATTTTATTTCTTCCTTCTACATTGTGTTTCTAAAAAGGAAATACTAGATACTTCCATACAATATAATTTTTAAAGGAGAAGACTTGGGGAAGAAATTTGTTGAGCAAGGTCAAAAATGCAATTTTTTTGAAATAAAAGCTGTCTCTTCTATTCCACACTAGACCTCTGACATCTGCTTCAGAAGCTACTCCTGCCCTCCTGCTTTGATCTTCATGTTTTTACTCACCAATTTATTATTCAGTCCCTTTTTTTTCAAAATGAGAAAATACACAATTTACTGCAAGTATCTGTAGGAGTATTTGGTGGACATTCATAGTTCTAATAAAAAAAATCAAATTTTTAAGCATTAGGTTAATCAGAAAGAAGACTCTGCAAACAGAAATAAAACTCAGTGGGAGGACTGAAAAACTTTTTATTCTGTGCTCATGTGTAATGAAAAATTCCCAAGAGGTTTCATGTTCAGTGCAATAGTATCTACAAAAAGAAAGAAGATAGCTGAAGACAGAGCTCCAGCCAAAATAAGTAATTTAAAGCATGACATAAAGCCTTTACTTTCAGAATCCTGCCTGTAAGAAATTAAAGTTGCTGTACACCTCCATTATTAAGAGTATAGTTACCCAAACTCTTGTGGAAGATATTACTTTAATGAGTAAAACTATATCTTACTTCCTTGTTTCATCTTTGGTTTATCTGGAGAAAGAGAAGGGAAGGGAAACAGAAATGAAAAGAGAAAAGAAAAAGGAAATGTTAGAATACACTGGATTTTTTTAAAAAAATACAATCCACTAATGAAAATGTATTTAAATGCATGTTGACCCTAAGTGCTTAAATATATCTGGAACATCCATTGTTTCTTGACAGAGTGTGTGAATAAAGTTTAGGGTTCCCAACTACTGCCTTTCATACATGCATAAAGAGCATGAAACCCCCTAGTCTTATCGGTCTTTAACTGATGGCAAACCTTCTTTCTTAGCATTATTGAATTCCACCAGAAAAAAAGTTACCTTTTTATTGTCTCTTTTAAATATTAATCCTCAGTAACAGGCATTAACTTTCTGGAAACTATCTGATATTTGCTCATGAGATTTTTCAGACAAATAAGTCAAAGTTAAGTGCCTTCTTGGTCATCTTTTAAACATTAAAAATATTATCTGTAATTTGGCTTTACAACTAATACAAGACAATTGAACTGAGATGTTGCTACAGTCTTTCAGTCATTTACAGATGTGGGGATTTGAGGTCAAAGCTGCCATAATCACTACACCCTTTGTTTGAAACAATGCAGTTATGTCCTGATTTTCCTGCAGGTGTCTTTATACTGTTTTTCTCAGATTGCAAGTCCCAGTTTTGACCAGGACTGAATCTCCCTACTTTTTGAAATGCATCCTAATCCAAAGTACACTTCTGTGAGCCAAGTACACAGTAATATTCAAAAAGCATCCAGAAAGTTTTTTTGGCTTGTTTGTCTTTGGCTGATAAATGTGTTGGCAACAGCTCCATACATATAGGGAGCAGAAACCAGAAGCAGAGGGAATTGCTGTGTGAAAGTGTTTGTGCTCTCTTCTGTGCATCAGAGGAACCGAGCTGCTGCCAGCACTGGGAAGTAGCTGCAGAAATAGTTGTGACAGACATTACATGTTGCTCTTATTCCTTTGACTTGGAGAGACTAGATAGGGGAGACAGTGCTGCTGCTGCTGACTGCTGTCATGGGAAACAGTTTTCCTTTTGATTTCCTTGGTTATCACAACCTGTGGTTCAGAAAACCCTGCTCCGTGCCAATCATGTGGAACTATAGTTTGTACTGCTCAGACTGTGCCCTTTATGGCACAGTTAAAATGTTTGGCAGATAAAATCCCAACTAATGGTGGAACATTGTAAAAAGGACAAATCTTACAGCAACCACACACATCACTGATACAAGTTAGCACGTGGTCAGAGTGTAATGAACTACCTGTAAATATATCAATCTCTGGGGGTCCAGCCTTTGCAGAGCAGTGGCTAAAATTAATTAGAAAGACTGCTCGTCAGAGGTGTTTTGTAAAGCAAAAGGTTTAATAAGGAAAAATATCAAAATAACAAACGTTACAGAAAACAAAAGATAAGCCATGCACAGGTGTCTGAGAAACCTCTGGCAGCCTGCTAAGAACACTCCAAAAAGCTTCTCCTTCCTTTGTACGCCTTCCTAAATACTGAATGTTTAAGGAGGGACAACCTGTCCTGCTGCCAATAAGAAGAGATACAGGATTTGAAGAACAGCGACAAGGTCCAATAGGTGCTTATCTTTTGGCCCTGAGCCAATTACTGCAGGACGGTATGGAAAAATCTATGTAAATTTCCTAAAATGTCTAAAGGTAAACTGAAACTCTTTCCCTACTTGGAAACACCTGCTGGGGGGATGGGGTGAATGCCAACATACCTCATTGCTGCATGGGATAGGCAAAAAGAGGGAAAGCAGTGCAGATGTCTGGAGAAGCACTGGTGTGGCAATGGAAAATAATGTGGAGATACCCAACCCAACAATGACTGAAATCTAGGCCAAGGCCCAACTAATTATAAGATTTTCCATGACAACTACCAGGCAGCTGACAGCTGCTGCAGGGTGTCTGTGCTGGCTTGAGTAATTCTGAGTAAAGCTGAAGCTGAGAAAATGGAGAAAATAAAAGGATAATAGCTCGACTGTCCAAAGCTACACCAGTAAACATATCTTACACCTTATACCAAAGGTTACTGACAATTTCATCAGCAGGGCTCTGCCTGCCAATTTGAGCTTGAGTAAATACAAAAATCACCTCTGTAGGCAGCTAGGGTGTGTATCACATAAAGGAAGGCTGAGCTGATAAGCTTTGGAGATTTAGACCCCCCTTTTATTACTTTGCTTCTTACCATACTAACCTAAAAAATAATGGATTGTTTTAAACAAGCATTTATATATGCAAGCTATAATGCTGACGATAATAATAATAATAATAATAAAATAAATGTACATAATAGGAAAAGACTCAGATGGTTCAAGGCATCAATCCTTTTCTTTTTGTGTTCACTCAGTGGATTGAGTTTTGTTTTGGCCTTGGTGTGGAGCATTCCTTGATATTCCTGCTGTGTTGGCTTGGGACACTAGATACAGACTTTGCGTCCCTCTGAACTATGTGCCATCAACACATGGTTCATGCAGCCCTTCTTCTGATGCTCTCATTCAGACATTCCCACTCATGCCTTATATACCAATCCTAAGATTTTTATGAAAAATTTCCACAAGGTCTTGTCTCAAAAGTTTTTGAGATTCTCTGCAGTCACCTTTGTGACTCTTCGTGAGGCTGATATTTCATCTGGGACAAGAGGGGCAGCTCAGCTGACTTCAGAGGGCCTCTGCTCCTTTGTTCCATTGGAAGTTACTCTCTCAGAGTAGGAAAGGATGATCCCCATCCAGGCTATAGAGGCAGGAAGCCTCTTGCAAGATCAGTAGGACACTAAGTCCCAGCACAGAACCTTCAATCTGAAGTGGGCAGCCACCTACCTGAAGCTTTTTGTGGGGATGACAGCTTTGTGGAAGTGGGTCAAAGCCAGATTTATAATGGAAATTCCCTGTTGCTCTGACAAACACAGCAGAACTGCAAAAATTCTGGTGAAGCAATGGATTTAAAGGTTGCTGTCATCCAGTTCTCTGAATCTGAGGCAATTGTTTCTGTGCAATTGTGTTTTAAGAGAGATAACACCAACATGTTTTGTTTTCTTTTTACCTGGCACTGCTGTCTTTGTTGCTTTTCCTTCTTTTTTTTCAAGTCCTACTGCAAACAAAAGATATGGTTTAAGTAAGATTTCTAGTCAGAGGTGTTGCTACATCAAACAAAGTTCTTCTTAAATGCTTACACATTATTTTGAGCTAAAAGATTGCCAAAAAAATTTCAAATATTTGCAACCACAAGATCCCCCCCCAAGATATGAATACACAACATATATTGTCTGTATGAAATAAGAGTGATTTATTTTTTTATTTTCTTTCAGAAAATAAGTAGTAGGTCTGATCAAGCAGAAGGTGGGGCTGTCCAGTGCGGGGGGCTTGGAACTAGATGGTCTTTAAGGTACCTTCCAACCCAAACCATTCTGTGATTCTGTGATGTCAGGTGAAAGAGTAGCTAAACTGCAGCACATATTTTGTAATGGAGAAGAGAGCAAAGCAAGGAGGTCTTTGCCTTGCCCAGCCATTCTCTTGAATGTTCCCCAGACAAGCATGGTTTTCTATCTGCACCAACAGAAACCCTCCACTCTGCACCCCTAACACAGCAAAACATTGCTCCCTATTCTCTATTTTAAGAATGTGGTTAGTCTCAGTAGAGGTAGCTGCCCACCAATGGACTGTATGTTATGGCATCTTACTTGAGCCTTACTTGAATACTGAGATTTCTGTGGGCAAGCAACAAGCGTGAACTAGACCACTTGTGCTGCTTAACCTTTACTGACACCAGGGGATGCAGCTGTAACAGCCCAGATCAGGATGTATGGACATATCCAATTGCTTATTCACAAGCTTTGGAAGGACAATTTGTAAATTCATTAACACATCTTGGGAGACAAGGGATATTAAGGATGAAAGTGTCTAAGAAGAGGTGGTGCAGGAAGGGGTACCATTAGACTTTGCTCACATAAATATGGGTATCTTTTTGAGTTTCTGACAATCTACACTGCAGGTTTGGTGATGTTCAAGATTGTGTCTTTCAGACAACCTATATATTTCTTACCTCATTGAATTATTTGGGGTTAAATATTGTAAATCTTAAAGATACATGTTCAGCTGTAAATGGCACTTCCAACAGTTCTGTGAAACCAAGCCTTGGTAGCCATAATTTATAACTATTATGCTAAATAAAATCATTGCTTTAATTTAAAAAGGCTGTCCTCTTACAGTCTTTGAGACAAAAAATGTGGCATTAAGAAAATAAGCTTCACTGTCATTGCTTGAAAGTAAAGAACAAGCAATCAGCATAAGCGGCAGGATGTAAAGTGGACAGTGAAAATAAATTTACATCTCATGGGTATAGAAAATGTCTTTGCAGCTTCGGGGTCATTAGCACATATAAAAACCCCTCAGCTTGTTATTTCAGCCTGTCATTTTATTAGAACAAATCACAGTAGAAAATTAAGAGTTTGGCTGTTAGAGACAAAGTGAATTCTGAGGGTCACATTCTGTTATCATTATTTATGGTGAGAAAGTCAGGGAATTCAAAGGACCTATAAAGTCCCTCCATGTGTGTTCACTGCGAGTCTGGCCCCAGAGATACCACCAGGACATCCTTTCAAGACCACTCTGAAACTCCTGGGCCTGATGGTTCAAACAGATCAGCACAGTTAATAACTATGGCCTGTCTGCAATGTCTGCTGGTGGGCTGGGGGCCAAAGGAATGATCTGCTCCGAGATTCCCTGAATATGAGATTCAGTGAAAAGTCAGGTGTCAATAGATGAACTGCTTCATGTTGAGTGGGATAAACCCACACAAGGACATCAACTACTCCCTTGTGATGTGAGCAGGTGTTTGTGAGCAAGCTCCATGTAAACAGTGAAATATTGCACTTCTGCACCTCGGTTACCTCAGGGAACTTATTTTATTGAAGATAATCTTCAATTTTCCTGAAAATAAAATCTAGGTTCAAAATATATCTGACTAGATTCTCAAAGGAAAAAAGGGAACATTCCATTTCTATCCAAGTACCAAATTTTTTATCGGTGTTCACGGACACAGAGAAACTCAAAGGGAACCAAAGACCGCTAATATTTATTGTAGACCTCTGCTATTATCATCCGTGGTACCTGGATCCAGATCAGCAGTACAACTTATACTAACCATGATCTAGACACTGACAAGCCAAGATGAATCTGAGCACTGAGCCCTGCCACTGAACAAATCAATATCATTATGCTCCTAAAATGCTTACTGAAGTGGTCAGTATCTTGAAGAATAAGCCTGTTTGAATATGGAAAGAAACATATGAAAAGGGACACCAGAAACTTGTCTTATATATGTACCAAATTATATTTTTAGCATTAAAACTGCAAAAGCAGCTATGACATAAGTTAAAGGAGTAAAGTCTTTAAAGCATTTTTATCCTTTTTAGCTGAAATGAAAACAGTTTTGGTTTGTAAAATTTCTGAAAGCCAGAATACTAATGGAAAAAATGTATTTTTTTCTGAATACTGAACTGCAGGCTAGAAGAGCAATACAGCTTTCTGGTATGAGAACATACATCTGGTCATTCATCATACATCAAATGTATGTGGTGGTGGTAGACTAGGAGTGTGGTTGTCGTGAAGGAACCATCCATCCTTGAGAAGCATCAAGTCTGCTATAACAACCAGTACTATTAACAGTATTCTGGCTATCAGTGCATTCAGAGTGAGGGAGTGCTTGTAGAGAACTTGCTAAGACAGAACAGAGCTTCAGTAACTTTTGGGAACTGCCAAGTAACATCAACTAGACATGACAGAGCATTATCTGGAAGGACAAACAGGACGTTCTGTTATTCCCTTTGCTTTTTCAGAAGAGAGGCATGAGCTACTTAGGTGATGCTGAGCTCTTTTGTCATCAAGGTAATAGTTGTCACTTTGAACGTATGTATAAATAGGAAGCCCGTCCATGTAGAGTCAGCGTTTGAAATAAGATTCAGAAGGTTTGGTTGTCTCTATTTCTATCAGAACAGAAACAAGTTTTTTGAGTAGCTAAAGATGTCATCCTTTCCACTGGGCATTTTGAAAGTTCTTGCCACTTCTGAATGGCAGCCTGAAAGATGATCTCTTTGTGAAAAATTATCCCGTTCCAGGTATTCCCTATTGGAAAAGCTGATCTTTTAGCCTTATGACTTGATTAATATGAATGTTGTAAGGTATCATAATTTTCTCCTCTACAGAATGGCAGCCATAAAAAAAAAAAAAAAAAAAAAAAAAAAAAAAAAAAAAAAAAAAAAAAAAAAGTACAACCCCCTATTCCAAACCAAACCCACGAAAACCCCTGCATGAAACAATACAAAATAAAATAAATGTACATGAAGGCAAAATCAGAACTTCATCAGGGATCCATATTTCCCATAAAATATAGTTTCAAAAAATAGATTGAATAAATGGAGCAATACTCCCACATATATTTTGTCATTTCTCAGCAAAATTCTTGATAAATTGGCATAATGTACATCAAATGGGCATACACTTTATAATTGTTTCTCTGATTCTATAATAAGCTCTTAGGAAACAAATGAGAGAAAATTCAGAAGGTATTGTTTTATGCTGAAAGTTTCCAGGAGAGCAATTCATCAGTCAAATATTTTTTCAATCTCAATAGTTGTAGGCTACAATCAAATTTGTTAGAATATTTTTATCTCAAAAGAGTCAGGTTGCATAACTAGCATCCACATCAAAAATATGCATTCTAAAATGTCACTGATTTTAAAGCTATTTTGAGATACTTGCTCAATGCAATGGAAAACTGAAAGAAATCATTCTCACTGGAAACAAAAAACATTTCACTCACTGAACCCTGAGGTCAGAGGCTCCTCATTGTGACATCACAAAGATCAATAAATCATTAACCTAAGAAATATATGTTATGGTTTAGGAACTGTTCTTTTATGTGGAGAAACTAAAAAAAATCATGCTGTAGCGTCTTGTGAGAAAATTCAATGAAGCTCCATGTAAGTTTGATGGTTCGTAAGAAATACAGGCTAGTGGGAATGGCCCAGACTTCATTCTATGCCAGCAGATTATTTGTTTTAATTACCAAAGAAGAGAAGAATTTCATCAAAAGCCTTTTTTTTATTACTGAACACAATTGTTTGTCTTCCATGAATATGCTTAAAAAATTTTACTTTTCCCAACACCTACTGAATATTGAAAATCACATTGTGCCCAGAGAGCTGCTAAGTCTCTTAGGACTAATAGCAGAAAAATGTGAAACCAACAAATAAATAGCAACAATGTAGAACAAAGAAATATGGATCAAAAAGCAATGATTTTCTTAAGACTTAGAGACAGGTTAAACACTACTAACGACTACTATTAAACACTACTAGACTTTGTCTGCATCACAAAAGAATATAGAAAAAAATAGCAGCATTCCTTTGTGAGTCTTACTAAGTGGCAAAAGGAACAGCTGTAACATCTTAATATAAATATGATTTTTCCCCTAGGGTACAGGCTATGTTTGAGTTTCAAAATTAGCAACATAAAGTTAAATTTGGATGACTTGTTAACAAGAAATTTTTAAGAAACCAACAATTACCCCAGAGCTAAAATCAGCTCATTTTTATTTAATGAAGAATTAAAAAAAAAAAAAAAAAAGTCATTACTTAGACACTGGAGAACAATTTTAGGTTCAATATTATGATGATCCTATGGTAAAACTAAGATGGCTGAGGCCAACACTTTCAGTTGTGGGATTGCTCTTTTGACACCAGAAATAGCAGAATTATTCCTCTATTATATAATGGAAACCCACTGTTTTCTACTTATCCTTAATTGACTGAACTTCCTAAACTTTTTTTTCCCCATTTGTCTAAAAGAGAATAATAGTATGATGGTCATTGGCAAGAATAAACATGGGCTAAGTGAAGGGCAATTTGTAACCTGACATTCTGTATTCTGTTTTTGCTAAAGTTACAACTGAAATCTGAAATGTTCTTGAAGGCAATTTGGAGCTAGTAGCTTACATTGTACATGTGTAAAGGCCAGACACTGGTGCAAAACAATTAAATATTTGCTATATTTTCTCAGTTTGAATTTATGTCCTTGATGTTTCTCACCAGTCCTAATTCTCTGTGCCTTGTGGAAAGGAGCAAACTTCGGAGCAAGCATTGATGTTCTCACACCTCCTACCTTTTGCCATCGACAGTTCATGTATGAAAAGTAGGCATAAACTGCTACACCAAACCTCCCTGCAAAGCTCCCCAGACTCCTTAAGGAAAACAAATGTTCAGTCATTGGGTTTGCCCTGCAGCTAGACTGGCAAACAGAAATATTGTTTTGTGTCATGTCTCTGTATAAGATTGGTTACTTTTCCTTTCTGCCTGTCACAAAAGCCGTATGGCTTGAGTTAGGGTTAGAAACAGAATTTCATATTGTTAGAGAATTACAGCTCATCTATGAAAAATTTGAGGAAAAGATGCCTGCTTTGAGATGCTGCAAGGAAGTCACCATTATAATTTAAATGGCTGTTTGTTTGAAATAAGTCATACTGTTAAAATTTTTTTTCCACAAGAACCTTTTTTTCATTGCAGTAAAGTTAACAGCAACATTCTTCTATTTCAATTTTCAAAACTAATCAAAGTACTCACCTTTTGACTTTGGAGTTACCACAGATGCTGTAAAATAAAAGAAAACATTCACAGAACCAAATTGCATAAATGAATAAATAAATTAAAATTGATCCTAACACCTCTTCCCTTTCATCAATATGCAACCTATCTTTGCAGAGCAGGAGTTCATTTTTTTATGTAGAGAAAAACTGATGCACACATATGTTGCTTGTTTAGATAGTCTCATGGCAGATGACTCATTAACCTGCAGATTAAAAGCAGTGGAAAACAAGGCCAATGGATAAGTTATATATGGAGCTTCAAGAGCTCTGCTATTTTCAAGTATAAGGATGAGACAAAGAGTAAAATAGGCTCCAGAATGAGCAGATATTCAACATAGGTGGAAGGTACGCAATAGAAATGTTCTTTTAACAATTTGAGTGATTTGCAAAAACTAGGAATTTTTCTCTTTTTTTTTTTTTTCAGTTTATTGAAACTTCTAGAATTGACACAGAGGACGATTCAGTTTCAAAAGCCTTCCTTTTTTATAAGTTTTCTCAGATTAATTTCTTTACTATTCTTTATAATTGCTTTAATGAAATGCAAATTAATTGAACTACAACAATTCTCTTTTTTTTCATTATTCACACCTTCATTCTGAAGCACTGTGACAGGTTTTTATGTTATGGAAAAGGACAGATTAATTTTTCAAGAAATTGACTGTCTACTGTAGGTATTTCTTGCTCCAAATTTCTATGTGAGAAAATAGTCATCTGATGAATGAGTCATCAAGCTTGGCTGTAAAAGGAGAAAATCTTTATGCTCTCCCAAATTTGGAAAAGCTGGAGAAGTAGATTTCACTTGGGAACAAGAGCACCTTGCTGCAATAATAAAATACATAGGTGCTTGGCATAAAAAAATTTAAAAGCTAAATAGTCTACATTTTTTTCCTATCCTGCACATTCTGAATCTTGTATTATGTGTTTATTTCTCCATCCGTTTACTGTTACTGTCTTTGAAAAGACAAACCTTTTAAAAGCTGAAATGAAGAATTCTCACTTCTTGTTCTTCTCAACATTTAATTAGATCTCAGTTCCAGAAGACCGGATGATTGCTGCACATCCATTCAATTGCTTAAGTAACTTTAATTAAACCAGCAAAATTATATTCATGGCTTTATTTTTTTAAATCTCTTTACCTAATCCTGTCTCAACTGAAAATCAAGCCATAGAGACTCTAAAACTTACATCCTTTTACTGGCCTTACCATGTACTTTTGCTTCTTTCTTTGTTGTTTTGCCTGTGAAAACAAATTTTAAAAAGTATCAAATTTTGACTTCTGACAAGAATTAATTTAAAATGTTAGGGTAGTCTAAAAGTAAGATAAAAAGGAGAGAATATTCACCAGATTCCATTATTTTTTCTTTTTTATGTAGTTCTGAAAAAGAAAAAGAAAATAAAGCATATATTTCTCTTCTTATAATGCTTTATTTGAATGCCTTGGAAAATCATTTTTCATGTTCCCATTGGCTGTTGGATGTGACACACTTCTATGGACTCTCAGTTCAGTGAGTCCTTCCCTACTCTCTAGTATGTCAAAATAAAGCCTTTATGTTTGTAATCAATCTCTTCAGTGGTTTTCACACTGGATAAGCAAGGTCAGATTAGTTGTTAATAAGGGAGAGAAAAGGATTCATCTTTTATAATAAGGTGCTAAAAGGAAACCACAGAAATGGTGTAGGTTAAAACATCTGCAGTTTTGCTTCAGGGTGGTTTAAATGGAGGTCTACAACCTAACTATATGTCCTTCAGGACACCTACTTTTTGATGGTAGTTTCTGTAATACCTCTTTCCATGCTGAAAAAATGTGCTTTAACACCCCCTCACAGAAGGAGCAGGGCAGCCTGCCACAGATAGAGACTGAACAACATTTACCAGCCAGTACTGACATTCACTGTAGCAAAAAAAAAAAAAGTTAATGTTTTTCTGTCTGCAGATGCTTTTAAACAGCATATGGAAAGGCTGAGCTGTGCAAGTTTGGATCCACACAGGAACATTTCCTAAATTCAAGAGTATCTGAGCTGACTGATCACAAGATATACCACAGAAGCATCAAACCATAGAATATCCTGAGTTGGAAAGGATATAATTGAGTTCTAACTGAGGATATTCTATGACTCACAAGGATCATTGTGTCCCACTCCTGGCTCTCCACAGAATAATCACGAGTCACACCATGTGCCTGAGAGCATTGTCTATGTGCCTCTTGAACTCTGTCAGGCTTGGTGCTGTGACCACTTCCCCGGGCACTCTGTGCCAGTGCCCAAACACCTCTGGGTGAAGAATCCCTTCCCAACATCCAACCTAAACTTCTCCTGATACAGCTTTGGGCCATTCCCTCAGGTGCTGTCACTGTCACCAGAGAAAAGAGCAATGTCTGCTACTCTCTTTCCCCTCATTGAGGATGTTGCAGACCACAGCGAGGTCTACCCCAATCTCCTCCAGGCTGAACAAGCCAAATAATTTCATCCACTCCTCATATGACTTGTCCACTAGACACTTAAATATCTTCCCAGTCCTCATTTGGATGCTCCCTAATAACTTTATATCCTTATATTGTGGTGCTCAAAACTGCACAGGACTCAAAGTGAATACTTATGAATACAAGCTCATTGCTTACCAGTATCTGATGGCTGTATTTTCTCCAGGCTTATTATAGGTTATATTTGTATTAAAGCTGTGGTATAGAGTTGAGCAACATTAATGTTTAAACAGTTTCCACTCTAGAATCAAGATATAAATTTCCACGTTCAAAGTGATTCTGAATGTTGTGCCCTCACTAAAAGCAACCTTATTCATAGATGTGACCTATCATTTATTTGAATAAGAAAAAGGAAACAAGAAAACTGCCAACATAAAACTAAATATGTTTATCAAAAACATGATTATGAATAATATTTGCATTAAATATTAATTTGCAATCAATGCTAATACTGACTGCACAGTGGGTAAATTAAAAACATATACTTCATGCAGAGCTATGAAAATAATTAATATTTGAAGGGAAAGACTGATCTTAAATATGAAAAAACTCACAATGGTTAAGTTTTAAACAAAATATGCCATTACTCCATATTCCCACCCCCAAAAAAGCTTATATCAAACAACATATTTCCATTTTTTCGGGAATAAGATACTCTTTTTTGTCAGAGGTTTTTAAATCTCTCTGAAGAGTCATCTTATATATATTTCAAAGAAAAATGTAATTTTCAAAATAAAGTTTTGAACCAAGTTCTTAAAAAAAGTGGTGTTTTTTTTTTTCTCCCAAACTATTTATGGAATTACATTGCAACTTCAGAAACAATATCTTTGATCCAAAATGCACATTTCAAAGTGTCAATATTAATTGACTGCAATCATAGACCTAATCTTAATATAGTTATATAAAGCACATTTTAGTGCATTGATTACATAACAAATACTAAAATATTGTAGATTTTTAATGACACATTTTATATGACAAATGAAATTTTAGTGGAAATTATCATGGAGCAGGTTTGTATCATTAAAAAAAAAAAAAA
>VWZU01010323.1:1134369-1203646 GCA_013397095.1 Sterrhoptilus dennistouni
GGCTGGACAGTGCCCAGGCAGAAAGGGACCTGGGGGTTCTGGTGACAGCAGCTGAACATGAGCCAGCTGTGCCCTGGTGGCCAAGGAGGCCAATCGCATCCTGGCCTGGATCAGGAATGGTGTGGCCAGCAGGAGCAGGGAGCTCATTCTTCCCCTGTCTGGGCACTGGTCAGGCCACACCTGGAGTGCTGTGCCCAGTTCTGGGCCCTCAGTTTAGGAAGGACATTGAGATGCTTGTGCACATCCAGAGGAGTTAACGAGGCTGATGAGAGGCTTGGAGCACAAACACTGTGAGGAGCAGCTGAGGGAGCTGGGGCTGTTTAGCCTGGAGAAAAGGAGACTCAGAGATGACCTTATCACTCTCTACAACCTCCTGAAAAATGGCTGTAGCCAGGTGAGAGTTGGTCTCTTTCTCCAGGGAGCAACTGACAGAACGAGAGGACACAGTCTTAAGCTGTGCCAAGGGAAATATGGGTTGGATATTAGGAAAAAAATTTTTACAGAAAGGGTGATAAAGTACTGCAAGGATCTGCCCAGGGAGGTGGTGGTGTCACCATCCCTGAATGTGTTTAAAAAAAGACTGGATGTGGCACTTGGTGCCATGGTTTAGTTGAGATGTTAGGGCTGGGTTGGACTGAATGATCATAAAGGTCTCTCCAACCTAGCAATCCTGTGATTCTGTGAATTCAAGATGGAGTTAAAGATATATTAAATCCTTGTTGAAATTGGGCCCAATTCTAGCCAAGAGTACACTTGAATCAATGAACAAGTTCAGGACTATGAAAGTTTGCCAGCCTCAGAACAAAGCACCTTAAAATGTCTTTTCTGTAGAGTGGCCACTTCTGTAATCCTTTTAGCTCTGATTTTTTAATTGCACTTAATTTGACCCTCTTTCATTGACATTATTGTTACTTCCATATATGAATAAAAATCATTTTTGTAGTTAACTTGCTCCCCCTGCCTTGCTCTTAAAGTAGTGCTTAGTAGTGCTTTGTGTTAACAATACAAAAGTAGTTTGATGCATAGCAAATATCTGGTGAGAAAAAAAAAGAAACAAGACTGCATTTACAGTACAAATGTTTTCACACACACTGTGAACTGAAAGGAAGTATTGGAAATGATTTTAACTCTATATTTTTCTGAAACAAAGAATACTCTAAGGAAAGTATAAATGCAAAATAAAGTTCCAAGCTATGATACTGGAATTTCAACATCCAAGCAAAAGTAGTAAAAATATTGTGGCTTTTAGGCCATTTATTCAAAAGCATTTAAAAAATTGGTGACCTAAAACTGGATTTCAGATTAGAAAGCTTAGTGTAAAATAAGCTATCTCATGCTCTATTTAAATAAATCCTATATGTAAAGAATTCATGGTTGTTAAGTAAAATCCTCTAACATCAGAAAATTCTTCCCTTTTCAGGGCATCATTTATTGTGACGTAAGTAAAGAATTTATTTTTCCTTTCCCATTCAGAGTCAGATAATGACTCAGCTTACATAATCCTGTGGACAATTTAGGACATCATGTTCTGTAATATTTTCTCAGACTTCAACTGAGATGAAAATGTCAGTAGGTTGAAATGATTTGTGGAATACATCTCCATCCACATAATAGATTCCTGCAGATATTAAGTGGCTGAGTGATGGACTACTGCACCAGAAGCACAGCTTTAGCTGCTGAGGGGACAATGCATTCCTGGCAGACCAGGAGCAGAGTCAGCTCTGAGGCTTCAATAAAGCCTAGGGGAAGCACTCTGGGAAAAACCATTGAGGACCAAGACCCAGTTTCTCCTGTCCTTTGGCATATTGCTGGGGATTGAGATCAGATAATTTCCAGTTCCTCTGCAAAAATAGGCAAGCCTGGGACCAGCCCATTGAAACCAGACAGAAAATTGCTAAGTCGGAGAAGATATATTTAACGTCCCAAAGAGCTAAGGTGGGACAGAGGAAGAATTATGCTAAAATGAACTGAAAATAAAGCTTTGGTGATTCAGAAGGACTACAGAACAATCCTGGATCTAAATCCAAAGACTCTGCACTGCAATATTAATACAGGTAGGGTTTCATTATTTTGTTTACTGCTGCATAAACACCTGCTATCTGAGTGAAGATTTATTTTGTGCAGAAATAAACTGCAAGGCTAGAACTGCATTCAGTAAGCTACCTCCAACATTTTTCCCTGAAGAGAAGGACTGTAAACCCAGGATATAAACCCTGAAAATGGCTGTGCTTATGTTCTGAAAAAGTCTGAGAGGGTTAACTTCAGGGAACAGAAAATTGAACTGTCTATTCCAGCTACCAGAATAATTTTCTTGGTAACATCAGCATGACAGAAATACATGCAGAGATGCTTTCACCAGGTGCAGTGGCTGCTTATAGAGAGAAATCTTAAGGCACACAGAGGCACTCAGACATAAGATCCTGAGGAGAATGGAGCATTGAAAACTTTACTATGTCCCTGTAGAGTGAGAGAGACACGCCCCTTTTACTGTCTCTAAAGGTAATTACAGGGGATGTGTAACAAACTTGACCCTGAATTTTGAAGCCTCTCCTCTTGGACTGACTACACATGTCTACACAAGATGAGAATACATAGTTTGATGGATGATGCAGAGGGTGTGGTGCTGTGAGTAAAATACATCCCTGGTGTGTGACTTGAGACCTGAATCTGAGAAACCTGACAAATAATCCATAAATTTTCCTGTTCCATTGTGTTGCTAAATTAATCAATAGAAATGCTGAATTTTATTAATCTTCTGTAACATATGGTTTTAGCTTTCTATATACTTGTGTCCTACATGTGATAATTAAAAGATAATCAATAATCCATCTCCTTGATAAACCTTTTCTACATTTCAAACATACCTACTGTGCCATAACTTCTGGGTTTTTTTTCCTTTTTATGTAGACTAAAACTGGTTATTTCCATAAACCTTATGGCAACAGCTTTCCTGCTGCCATTTTAGTTACAATCATTTTTCTTGAACCAATAATTAAAATAACTTCCCTGCTAAATAAATAGTGCCCATTACCAGTAAAACCAATAGTTCTTCCTGCTTTGGCAGAGTGATCTGATCCTATACCACCCATCTTCTAATGAAGTTTTTCAGTATAGCCTGCATTCTAACGTTCTGTACTTATCCCATGAACCCATTTCCTATATAATTTCATAGAAATGTCCTCTTTCTGCTTCTTACGAACAGTGGAAAGATTGGTGGCATTATAAAGTAATAATAATTCTAGTACAACCCACAGTCAGTTTGGGAGATTGGATGCAGCTGACATCTGATCACTTAAAATTAGCTATTGTCTGTCATACTTATTTTATTCTTTCTGGATCCAGACTAAATTTTATTGATATTCAAGGAGGAAATTGTGCTCAAAAAGAGTTTATTTTATGAACCCGAAGTGAATAAGAAATACTTTTTTTTTTTTTTTGCATGTGTGTGGAGAGGAAGATGGGGGAAATTAAGCATTAAAACTTACTGATTAGGCCATCAAGTGACAGTACAAAATCTGTTAAATATACTGTAAAATTAAATTAAAAATTTCAAGACCATTCCAGGGAAATTCTAAGCAGAAATTAGGATTTAATTTTTGCTGTGTTGAAAAGAGATAGAACTGGTTTTTAAATCAGGCAAATTATCAGGGGATAGAGCTGGGGACACAATGGACCGTGCAGAAAAAAAAGAGGGAATGGCTGCAGGATTTAGAATGGGAACAATATAAAACAGGGTAACTGATGAAGACGTGTAGCAAAACCTCTTCAAACCCTGATTTCTCCCTTTATAACAGCATCACTTGCATATATCTATGAAACTATCCTGCTTTACAGCCAAATACTGGGATCTCAAGTCCAGTTTTTGCTGATTGTCAGAGAGGTTTTTTTTCCAGTTAGAGAAATCTGGAAATGTTTGAAAATATCTGCTTTCAAAATTAAGTAATGGAAATTTATGAAGGCTGGTCTCCTAGAGCAGCTGTCAGCTTGCAGATCCAGTTCTTATAGACTTCCAAACTCCATATTCACTTTCTTTGCTTTTTCTGTATACAGATACATATAGGGAGGTAAAAATAGTGCATGTTGAATTAGGCAGGGATTTCTCAACCAGTGACATTAAGATCAGGAACATATGTGATGTAGATGCGCTGTGAGATGACCAGCTGTGCTCTCAGTCTGTTAAGTCTGTTAAGAGGAGCAAACCTTGAGCTTTAGGCATTCTTGGGTACAGGTTGTGATGTAATAAGATATGTGGAAGAAAATGAAATATAAAATTGGATAATGTATTTAATTTACTGTACTAATAGGCAACAGTCTACTTACGATGTTGCCAAACAAGTATATTTAGTATTTTGCTATGGTGAGTTATTCTGGCAGTGAATTAATTTTCAGAGAACTAGAGGGGAAGCTAAAATGTGGAACTCAAATCCAACTGCTCATTATAATTTTAAGGCAAACCAGATATTTAGAAATGTGTCAGAACAGACAAATTTATTTTATTTTTCCATAAGATGCCATGCCAGTTTTCCCCCTTTCTTTATCTTAAGCAGATTACTGTCATCACCATTCTTGTCAACAAACAGACTCATTGGAATATTTTTCAAACATGAACACAAATATTGGATGCAAGCAGGTGGAATGAATTAATTATAAGCATATGGTTCTAACATAACAATTTCTACAGAGTACTGTTGAGACTTCTTAGGGTCTAGCTATACAACACACTTTGGCAACAAAGCTGCTTTAAGAAATGATCAGTGACATGAATATAAATGTTTGTGGAGCCAGACTTGCTGAAATGATCTAGGCTGAAGGCCCTGCCACACACACATATTCCTAGGACTGCTTCCAGCTGTAAGCCATGGCAATGGTGTGGTTTACACTGTTACCCCTGTTGTGTTAGCAGAGGTGAACATGGTGCAAGCAAACAGCAGGCAGGGATGGGGAGCACTGGTGGGGAAATGGTGCTGGCCAGGCCAGTTTCACACTGTGCATTGTACAGCCATGCAATATGGGCTGCAACAGGCCACATCCACTGTGATTCCAGGCTATGAGTCCTTCTGGGAGAGAGACAACTGCAGGTGTTCCTGGCTTGCACTGATCCTTGACCAATTCCCAATCACCCCTGCAGATGCAAGTTATTATTGCCTCTTTTAGTGGAGGAGAGCTCTGGGATAGACCACTGAAACAGTCTGAATTAGAGAAAGATAGACAGAAAACAATCTTAAAGGGGGAAAAAAAAAGAAGAAATAAAAATATCTCAGATCCATACAGAGGGATCAGCTGGAGGCAAGCAGCAGCAGAGAAAGTGTGGGCTGGCCAGTGCTGAGATGCAAGCACCAGGCGCAGCTCAGTAGCACAGTCTGGTCCAACACCAGCTATCCTGCTTTGGACTACAATAATATCATGGTTTTATGCTCTCCAAATTTTCATATGGGAATTCCTGAGGGTTTGTTTGATAGTTAATATAAAATGTAGCCAAACTACAAATGGAATGACTATTTAGGTTATTATTCATTATATTAGGTTTTATGTAATTAAGCAGAAATGAGATGTGGCATTTTTGAAGATGACTGTGAAGCAGATGAGATCATAAATAAATAAAAATATTAGATTTTTACAATCTAATCTAAATTCAGATAGGAACTTACACCTTTATTTATCTTAAAAAAGTTTGCTTGTCTTTTCAGTGCATATTTATGATTATCTAAGAGCTGCATTTGACAACTTACTGTGGGATCAGCACTTTGAAATATAAATCCTTTTCTCAAAGGGCTTGAATATAGCTTCACATGGAAAGTAGTTTCTGTAAATAGTGCTTTTAAAATCAGACTTTAGATTCAGATTTTTTTTTCCTCTCTCTCAAGCCCTGCAGAATGGCCCAATATGGAACCTCATAGCTGCCATGGGAGGACAAGAAGCAAACATGATGCTAGAAATCAGTGTTAAATACTTTTTTCTTAGCAAATATTTCACATAGGAATTATCATAATGATTTAGACCAAGACATGCAAAAAAACACCCCGACAACTAACAAAACCCACTGGCTTATGTGCAATCCAGCAGATGGTGCTATGATGCAATAAACTGTTTCAAGAGTACAAGAAATACACGCATGCAAACATTTTTCTCCTTTACCTGGTATTGCTGCTTTTTTGATGGATGGGTTGGCTGTAGGAGCTTTTGCTGGCTCTTAAAAAAAATTAAAAATTAAATCATTTATTAGAAAGCATCATATTTTAAAAACCCCACAGAAACCTGACGAAAGGCTTCCAGTGAGGAAACCTGTAAGAGCTTTTTTTTTAACTGAATAGTTAAACAAAGAGATTACCCAAAGAGAAAAGGGCAGAGTTGTCTTCAATAAACTCAGGAGCAACAAGAGAATAACGAGCTGAAGGGCTACTAAGCTCTGGTTTTTAGCCACTGCATCCCTTCTCTCAGTTTTTTCTGCTTACTAGTTCAGTATCTATTGGCAAAGCAGAGGTGACAAGGCATGCAGGGGTTTCAGCATGGCCTTGCCCCTCAGGCAGCAACTGTGTGCTGAGAGACTCTGCATCTGATCTTGCAGCTATGAGAGCAGAAGGTCTTGAAGCAGCCTCTGGCAGCTGTTGAGGCTCCACTCTTGTGAATTCAGGAGTGGTATGTCAGAGGACTATGCCACAACTATTCATAGTGGCACCCTTTCCCCTAATCTGAAACTGGCCCTGGTTAGAAGAGGTAAAATTGGGCTGCTTTTGCAAAGTACATCCACAGACTTGGCTGTACCAGGAGTTTCCCTTCATCCTGAAGAATGGAGAAACAATAGGAGAACATCCTCATGTTTGATCCTGCAACTGAAAGAGCAATTGCTATATTCTCCTAGCAGAGAAACGTGCCCTCTCTGGCCATTTAACTGTTCTTAGTCTTCTCATGAAGCATTTGCATTATACTGTCTTTGCTTCTAGAGCATGTCCTTGTGAAATGAAGGTCCTAATGATGCATGATATGTGCATCCCCAAGTGGATTTGGGGAATCTCAGCCCCATGTAGAACCTAAGTAACCTACTGGATTTGTTCATTCTTTATTAGCATTTGGATAATTGTTTTTTATCCTCAGGAACTACCAAAACAAACTGTACTGAAACCACAATAGTTTAACAAATATCCATAAAATAAATTCTACCAATGGTCATAAAAGATTTTTGTATCAGCTAGAAGGTTCTATAAATTAAAATTTGCGTTGTCATATCTTGTGAGGAAATAACTAATCATTTTAATCAGAAGCTGAATTATAGAATGCCAAAAAATGTTAGTTAATCCTTCACATCTATCACTGTATTATTACAATGAAAAAGAACATGGCTAAATCAGGAATGTAATTTTGAGTCCTTCCTGTCCAGTCTTTTGAGGAGTTAATAAAAGATTAATCAGATTGCCTTGTGAAATGGAATGAAAACAAAATATAGTTAGCATGTGTTGCTTTATTTCCGTTCATTTAAAAGCCTACAGCTGATAATTATATCCTAACTTAGTTATTATCACAGCATTGTAATTATTTGGGGTGTTCACCCCTCCTTCAGGGAAATTTGTAGAAGACCTCAAAGAGTTTGCTTAGCATCACTTTTCTGAGTGCCTGTTTTTGCAGAAGTAAGAGATCCAACACATACATTTTAGTGTCAAATGGACCTAACACAAAATAGCAGGACTCTTTCATTTATACCCTTCTGAGCTCTCAGCTAGAATATGACTGACAGTGAATTTTTAAAACTTTTTTCATAATAACTCTTAAAACAAACCAAGTTGGGATTGTTTCCATTATACAAAGATTTGGATTTTTAATATTTAATATCTGAGCAATAAAATATTTTTGAGAAAAAATTAAAAAAAAAATTAAGGACATGTTTAACTAAAAATTTCTGTAATTTATTTAATTTTTGTTCTTTTTAGTAGCATTGAAACAGAAGTGCCCAAAGTTTAAACTGGCTTTTGCAAGCATACCATTTTCAGTTTGTATTCACAAATTATTTAAGTGTTAATGATTCTGCATCTTTACATGAACTACTTTCAGCTGCAAGTTTCACTCTGCATATTTCACTCATGTGATGGAGATGGGAAGTTTTACTGTGACAGCTGCTGTGGGATTCTCCCATGAAAGAAATCATAGAATGTTTTGGGTTCAAAGGGACCTTAAATATCATCTTGTTCCAACTCCCCTCACAGCCAGGGACGCCTTCCATGAGACCAAGTTTCTTAAAACTCCATCCAGCCTGGCCTTGAGCACTTCCAGGGAGGTGACATCCACATTTCTCTGTGTAACATGTTCCAGCACCTCACCACTGTCACAGTAAGGAATTTCTTCCTAATATCCAATCTAAACCTACTCTCAGTTTAAAGCCATTATCTCTTGTCCTGTGTTTGCATACCGTTGTGAGGAGTCCCTCTCCAGCTCTCTTGTAGTTCCTTTTAGGAATTCAAATGCTGTTCTGAGGAATTATGTGTTCAAATTAATGAGACCTGCTTTAGACCTTTAAGACCTGCTTGAAAACAGGTACTTATTTCACTAACAGGACATTACTTGTAGAGTAAGTCCATTAAATGTTTTGTTGGGTATTTCTGCAAAGTTTGCATAAGAACCTAATTATAAGCTTTTTTTTCCATTGCCAAAAGAAATCTTTTAAATGAATTGCTGCCAAACTAAGGATGACAGGAGACTGTTCTGACATAGAAGTCACGAAAGTTCATACATGGAAATGAATCAGTGCACTCTTTGATTGTGAATTTGAAACAGATTTTGAAGCCCCATATTTTTCCTATTTTTTCTTATATACTGTACTTTCAGAACAGAATGCTGAGCAGGTAAACTCTTACCAAAGAAACTGTCTCACTGTCCTTGCTGTGTTGAGGCATCGATGCTTGCAAATTTGCAGAAAAGGAAGCCGTAGCTCTTCCCTTTTAAATGATACTATGTTCTCAGAGCATTTTTTGGCTATTTTTTGAGAAGAGCACAATTCCCCTCTCCCTTCAGCTGCAGAAGTTTCTCTGTTGGAACCAGAGCTACCTAGACATGCCTCCTCAGCATGCTGAACTCTGAGCCTTCCCAGCCTATTTATGAAAATTGCTGCCATTGTGATCATATTCAGCTGAGACCTCAATTTGACATTTCCTCCCCTATGAATCCTCTGTTTTTGAAGACAGTGATAGGAAAGAGGCAAAGGCAAAACTATCAGTCACAAGGAATAGTGTGCAATTAGAAGTAGCATAAGAATGGATTTAGAAAGTAGGAGGCAGCTGAAGTCTAAACATGTCATTTTTCAATTATAAATGGTGTAGCTACTTTCTTCTTTGTATTTTCAACAACTCACTAACTATTATCTTTGGATTAATGAAATGCACTTTTTGAAACATGGCATATAAAAGAGATAGTAGTTTCTTACTTTTGAGTTCTTTGGATGCAGCAGCTTCTTTTTTGTCTGTAAGAGAAAAAAAAAACAAAAACAAACCAAAATCATATGCATAAAAACATAGTAAGGATAAAGGTAGATGGAAAGCTGCAGTGTGTGCTTTAGAGGTGAAACAGGTAATTTATTATGAAGTGCATTGGAATGACACAGTGATTCATTCCACTTCTGTTTGTTTCATGGTACTAATTTAACCCTGAATACGGGAAAGCCACAGTGACCCTGAACACTCTTGTTTCATTTTGGTGTGGTAATAGGTGTGGTTTGAGATGTGATTGAGTTATCATGGCTCACATGCAGTGGCTGAGCTATGGTTGCTCACCACGTGCACCTTGTCAGGCTGCAGAAACCAAGGGCGGATGTGCTGGCAGCCCAAGGACACAGACATAACGAAAGGCATTCTCCTCCTGCAGCTGTTGGCAATCACACATCTGACGCCTAGTTTAGATTTTCTGCCAAACACCTTTTGAACCTGGGGAAACTCAGTCCTACTTATGGTCCCCGTAAGAGCAGGCAAAATTTATCCCTGGTTGACTTGAGTAAAATTGGAATGACTTAGCTGAATCACAATGCAGCATGGCCCGGCAATCTACCAGAAAGACTTAACCAGGCTGTTCAGTCTCCCTTTCACTTAAGGTAGAATTTTTGTGCAACTTTTTTGCAGGACTTATTTTTCTGATGGCTGCGAGATTTAGAGTTTTTACTGAGGTGATAAAAGTGTGCAGAAAAACTCAGGGTTAACTTCTCTCTCCATTATAATTCTCCCTCAGGGCTTTTAACCGGGTACAAAATCATGCATTTTTAGAAACATTCTTGGTGCTTCACATGCCTTTTTCACTAGTCTCACCTGCCCAACCAAGAAATTATTCATGGGGATCCTGTGAGACAGGAGCGAAGGCATGCATAGAGCAGTGGGAGAAGGTACTCCCCTGGATGGTTATGAGGAAATTAACATCCTCTCTAATAAGCTATAGTGTCCCTTGAATACAGGCAGGATAATGCTTATGTCCACAACCTTTATGAATGATAAATGAACTGTGCTTTAAACACGAACATAAGAAATACTTAAGGGCAGAAAGTGTCAAATTAAATTGCTTGCAAACCCAGGACTATCCTATTACTGCTAATAATAAAAAGTTGCTTCTTTCTCTGTTGCTTTCTAAATTGCTGTGAAGAAGTTGATATGAGATAAGGTAATGTGAATGACTGCCAAGTAGTCTAATAATCTTGAAAAATTTGGAAGAAAATATATTTCTGCTTGGGTGATATACTGCTCTGAACTGAAATATTTCTGGGTTAATCCTCTGCTTCCACTAACTCTCTGTGAAAGCATGTTCTGCAGGCATTACTTCAAAGTATGATAATTACCACATTTAGATGAAATTAATCATAAAGCAGCTTCCAGCCATGTTATCTGGCTAAGGAGCCTATTGAAGCCTTCAAGAAGTGCCTATTAGTTGCCAGATATGGAAATTTTGAAAGGTATATATTGCAATGATATGAATCATTTATCACAGTAATCTTACATTGCTGGAGGTTATAAAAAAATAAATTGACAGCATCATTTACAATAACAGACTGGATCTAAATAAAGCCCTGAAGTTCTTTATTTCCCTTTTTCATATAAGTTGCCGTGTGTTAGGGCAACATAATTTCATATATTTTAAACCCATAATTTATTTTGAAAGAATCAGTGTGTTTTCCTATCATCTGAAATATATAAAATTTAATAAATATAACAAATAGCTGGACAATTTTCCAGTAAGAAAATCTTATAATTTGGGGGGTTTGTGTATTTTTTTGTTTTTGTTTTTGGCTTTTTTTTTTTTTTTTTTGGTGGGTTTTTTTTTGTTTTGTTTTTTGTTTTTTGTTTTTTTGTTTTTAAAGTGCAGAAAAAATACCAATAATTGATTTCAATAGCACATATTACTATGAAAACGTAATTATTGTTACAATATTCTTTTTAAGCCAAGGTGTCTCACATTTCATTTCTAAAGTCATATTTATCCAGCCAGGCTGGAGTGATTTACAGAAAATTGTCCAGAGGAGGTTGCATAGGATCTTGAGCCATGGCAGTACTTTTGAAAGTATATAGCATTTACATCTACACACTTCAATGAGATAAATGACCTATCTGCAAAGAAATGAACAACTGGTAGATCTTACAGATGGGAAAAATGACCAGGAGTTCTGAAGTCCCTAAATATTACCTGCTATAAGGCACAACTAACACATAACTTATCAACTCAATGGAAAACAACACCAAACATGAATTGTCCAATGAGTTATACTGGTGCCATTTGAGACAATGAGAAATTTGTCTCATTCATTTTTACTTTGCACAGGTCTAGGGTTTAACTTTTAAACTATGGGAGTATGGTTGTGAACATAACTTATATTAAATCAGGTTTTAATATTCATTATGTCTTTTTCTCAAAAATAACAGCAATATGTTCTCTTGCTTCTTGGTGGGTATTTTTTTTTTTTCATATTAGTTAAGAAGAGGAATTTCCAAAAAACCCAATTTCTTAGAAAGTTTTGAAGACACATTTGATATTTAGGTCTTCTGAAAGGACTCCTGGTAAACCACCCAAATACGGTGCGATTCAAAGATCTGGGTATCTCTGAGAACCCTATCCATTTCCTTTTCTTGAAAAAACCTGGAAGACTTTAAAAGGCTAAGCTGATGAAATAATTCATCATCTGTGGAACACTGTGAAGCACCCTTTTTGTTCTACAGTTATTCTCTGGAGGTATTTGAGGACAATTGTATTCTGGTTTACATTCTCAAAAAGTAAGCATGTTTGTACAAGCTCTCCTCAGCTGAATGAACAGGTTTTTCTTTTATTGATTCTTGTGAAAGACTAAAGTGCAGTAATGCTTTTATTAAAAAACACCAAATATTTAAACAAGCATGATCTGACTTTGTTCTTATCTCTATAGGCTAAAATGATAAATTTTGAATTCAAACTAGGAATGAGCATTTGGCAGCCAGCACAGCTGTATCTCAGTAGAACAGCAAAGCAGTATTTTATATTTTTGCCTCTTTTTAGCACATAGTCTATCTTTTCCTCAGGCCTCGATCAGCATTCGTTTGAAGTAAACTACCAGTACACAGTAACTACAAATGACATCCAAACTACACATGGGGCAAGAAAAAAAAATCCCTCTAAGCTTATATAGTGCCTTTCATGGCAGTGAGTCCCTGGGAGGTTGGTAATAAGCTATTAGACAAGGATGCCCCAGTGCTCAGGTACAGAGTTTGGTTGTTTGAGTTTGAACAAACTTCCAAAATGGAATATTTCAAACACTGCTCTGAAGTGAATTCCAGATTTGAGGTTCACAAAACTTTTACACATTTTTAACAATGGATTTGTAATACAGTGTACATTGTACATTTCAGAACAGGAGATCTTCAGCAGCTCCATGGAACCTATAATTTTGATAACTAAAGGGAAGTTCTAGGAAATAAATGGATCTTGAATTGTATTCTCTTGAAAGGCTTCTCTGTGCCTTTTTTCCTAGTAATCTATCACTCAAAGATATCTAAGAGTATTAAAAAATTTTAAAGTATTATTCAGATAAATGAGTATTTCAGTCAGTATACTGATAGCTCACATAATGATTGCACCATGTTAAACTAGCAGCTAAAACCCTTATAATTATTAGAAACATTGCTGTATATGTTGTATCTAAAACAACCTTTCTATTTGGAAGCTTATAAAAGAACATATTGGTAATATCAAATTTTCAAACAGAAACTAATTTCAACATCAGTGGCTAACCACAGTGTCCAAGTTGCATGGCAGCTAATAAATATCCTAATCAAACATGGTGTAACCCAATAGATTCCTCTGCTCCTGACCTGGACTAAGTACCAAGACCCTGAGGAATTACTAGGTGTAATCTCTGGAAGATATGATTCGCTGAATCACAAACTAAAGAAATAACTAAAATGTTAAGCAGTTACTGAAGGAGGAATTCTCACCTGAAATCTCAGCGAACACTTTCAACTTCTGTTTTTTACCTGATGATCACATACTAGAATGGACTTAATCAAACCCCAGTGTCTGGCTAGTGGTCTACACATACCCACAGAAAATAGGTGGTGTGATGAAAATGCCCCACACAACATGACCAAAGTTCTTCAAGCAGCATCTTTCTAACCAGACTCACACAAACCTTCCCTCATTTCTCAGTTCTATTGTTTACTTTGACATAGGTATTCAATTCATCTTGTGATTAAAAGTGGGAGAATAAAAAGAGAAGATGCCAGAAAAATGAACAGAAACTTCAAAGATCAGAAAGAATTGTACTGAAAATAAAAATAATGCTTTCCAGCACTTTGGAGTAAAAACAGTTGGTTTTTCAGAAATAAAACAAGAACTCCTGGTTGTTATTACCGACCAAAGCACAGTAAGTCGAGTGCATGCTTTGGGAGTTTGGTTCTGGCTTTGCAAGTACAAAGCAACAGCAGAGTTTTCATGACACTGCACCTTACAAATATGACAGCTGAGGTTCCCTTTTCTGCCCTGAGCAAGAGTTCACATGACTGGAAATAAAAATGATAGCAGCTGGCATCTGATGGCTGAGAACTTCCATCATGTGAATGGAAAACATAATTAAAGTCGCCTAGAGACCAGTCTCACTACTGTCTGCTCCCAAGCTGGCAGATGTACCAGAATTTAGAAACAATTTATTAAGTGCCCCAATTTGCAGCTAATGTGATTTACAGTGGTGAAAGAGGAACACACCCCAGATAGCTGAGCATTTTTCAAAATTAACTGCTGTTAAGCATATAATAATTAAACAAGCATTGTCAAACCTTCTATTAAAACATACTGTGGTTTAACATTTCTTTATTTTTCTCGTTTACTTGGAGTTCTTAAAACTATTTTCCACAATACAGCATTGATTTCAACTAATATTCCAACAATTCTGAGAAGTGTTCATTCCTGAAGTGTCTTTAAGAGTTTCTAAGTTGCTTTTTAATTTATATTATTTTTGATAATTTTTCACTAATTACATGGCATTACTGAAGTAAATTTTACTTTACTATATCTAAAAGCTTTTTTAAGTATTTTTTAAATTTTGATTTCAGTCACTTCTGAAACAGCAGATGTTCACATATAGGGGTGTAAGATCAGCATATCTTCACTTTCTGGTGTAATGTCTCAATTTTATAAAAAAGATTTTAAAAATTCCACACAACATAGAAATAAAGAAATAATATTTTTTCTTCTTAGTTGACATAAAGTCTATGAAGGCATTATCAAAACTGCTCATACTAATCTATGATTAAATTTTTAATATGCCCAAACCCCTAAAATTTGCATAAAAGCTATTTCGAAATATCAACTTTTATTCCACATGCAAAATTCTGTGTTTGGACCAACACTTGATTTTGTTCCTTGTCTTAATCACTGAGCATGATATTGCCATGTGCTCTGTGACAACTTCTGGCAAAAAAATCTTGACTTTCCAAGGAAACATTTCTTGGTGGGCATGAGAAAAGCATCTCATTTCACCAACGAGGCTGAAATTGTGCACAAGGGAAAGTAAGATGCAGCTTCAGAGACACTACTGCCTCAGACCTGTTGCTGACCCACTGCACAACAACAATAAACTCTCTGACCAGCAACTATCTTGCTTTGAGAATAATGGGAATAACAGGGAAATTCATTGACAGAGACCAGTAAGCCTTCAATCCCAGACTGCAGGTTTTGCATTTCTATCTTTTGCCTGCAGAGATTTCCACATTAAAAAAAAAAAGAAAAAAGAAAAACTGCAGATAATGGGTAAGTTATAGCTGGGTAAAAATGGACAGATATAGAGCTTCTGGGTGTTAAAATCAAATTTCCTCAAGCAACATGAGACTGGATTATAAGATAGAAATTTTAAAATTAACTGATAGCCAACCTGGTATGTAAAGGTGCTTGAATAGTGTAGGGCAATGAAAAAGGAGTTAGCTAACTAAAATTTCTCAGTTGTTGATTACAATAGAAAATTAGTGATAGTACTCTTAAATGTAAGCATAATTTCCCACTGAAGCAGGAAAAAGAGGCAAAACTTTCCATCCACTCTCTGAGAAGGGTACCTTCTCACTTCAGCTTTTTTTCTATTTCTTCTCCCCTCACAGTAGCAGGCTTTTTGATAGTTACTAAATTTCCTTGATGTCTCCAAGTCCCTTCTGATCACCAAGCCTTGGAGGTATTGTTTCCTCTCTGCAGTGTCCTCTCACACCAACAGGTCTATCACCATTTGCAAGGCAGCTCTATATTCTGTGCAGCCAATGAGTGCTTGCAACCCCTGGGCACCAGAGCATCAGAAGCAGACAGCAACCTAAAGCCTCAGAGCTTTTCAGAAAGTCTTTTGGCAATGCATATGGATAAAATACTAAATGTTATCTCAAACAGACTTCCCAAGATCATTAAAAGGGTTTGCTCAATAGAGCAAAAAATAAAGCAAGTAGAGGAGGGATGTGAGCGGAGAAGTGATTCAGTTACAGTAAGAGAAAGCCTGCTCTTGGGGAATGGCCAATTTCAAGTATAACAGTGGTTCATGGCTCCACTAATTGGTGATTTTTCCTTTCTGCTTTGTAATTGCTGTAATGGATTCAGTCTCTTCACTGCAGAGCTGGTAGAGAAACTTGTTCATGTTAAATACATGCTCATGCATGAACAGTACCCTGGTTTGTGTCAGAAATCCTGTGGCCAGACAGATTAGGCAGGGATCACCTCTCTGTACTTAACACAGGTAAGGCTGCATCTTGAATTCCCTCTCCAGTTTTGGGCCCCTCACTTCTTAAAAATCACTGAGGGACTGGAATGAGTCCGAACAAGGGCAGTGGAGCTGGTGAAGGGTATGAACCACAAGCCCTGTGAGGAACAGCTGAGGGAGTTGGGGTTGTTTAACCTTGAGAAAAAGGGTCTCTGGGGGAGCCTTATCACTCTCTCTGCAACTACCTGAAAGGAGGTTGTAGCAAGATGGGTATTGGCCTCTTCTCCCAGGTAACAGTCAGTAGGACAAGAGGAAGTGGCTTCAAGTTGTGCCAAAGGATGTTTAGATTAGATATTAGGGAAATTTTCTTTGCAAAAAGGATGCTCAACCATTAGAAGAGTCTGCCCAGAGAAATGGGTGAGTCAGCATCCCTGGGGGTGTTTAAAGTGTATGTGTGTTCACTTGGAGACATGGCATTGTGGTGGACTTGGGTGTGATAGGTTTAAGGTTGGACTCAATAAGCTTAAAGGTCTTTTACAGCCTAAAAGGTTCTATTCTTCTATATTATCTTCTGTGTTCCTCAGGCATGGTTTAAAAAAACAACGCAGGAGCATGATATGAGATTGCAATTATCCACACACAGGAAACTGTAAGTGCAGCTAATTAAAAAAAAACAAAAAACAAACCTGCAGCCCTTTCAAGAAAAGGTAATGACTTTTTATGTAGTAAATGTGAGTAATAACATTACACCCTTAAATTTAGGAATCAGATATTTCCCTGGAATAACCTATCATTTGAATTAATGTAAATAGTATAAGAGATGAGAATTTTCTCCAGCATTTTTTTGTCTTTCCTTGAAGCAGCTGGGGGAAGCACTCTAAACTTTTATTAATAAAGCTCAGCACTAATATTCTTTGAATGATTCAGAAGAGAATTTTGGGTTAGAATGGGCTTTCTTAAGTGCATGTATGCTATGCATCCTTGTGGTATCTTTCTGTACTTTTCAACACTTTTCCTTTTCTTTTTGTCTTTTGGATAGATAGATGTACTGATGGAATCCCTAGACATCACTAGGAAGAAGATATTTTCATATCTCTGAACACAAAGGCTGTCAACATTCTCACTCTGTGAGAAGTGAAATCTTAAATAATAATAAAATGTCCATCTACTCATCTTTATAGGAGATGCACTACTCTAATTATATTCTCATAAGTGAGGCAGAATCTATAAGAAAGGAACTTCATGCAGAACATACTGCAATCAAGCTAAAAATCAATGCTTTTATTACCATTTATGTATGGCTCTTCTGTTAAAGAACATTTGCCTATTCTATTTTCCTAATCCTTCAATAATATTTTCTTCTGATTTAGTCTCTCAGAGTTACATATAGCAAACCACAAAATTGGCTCGGCTTCTTGAAAAACAGATCAGGAGAACAAGTATGGCCATTGGGAACATTTACTGAAAGGTTAAACAATCATAACTAAAAGTGAAGTGTATATAGGCTTATATTTTAAATCAGAAACACCTCTGCTCTATGAACCTTTATAGGGGAAAGGCACACAAAGGACTGAAGTATACTTTCAATTCAGTGACATGAATGTCTTTATCTAATATGTATTCATCAAAACTTACTAAAAGCTTTTAAACTTTATTTCAAGGTCAAGGGATTTTTTTTTTCTTTTTAAGTGTAAAGCAAAAGAAAAGAAAGAAAATCATCCTGATCTCAGACTCTGAACATTCCTTCTGACAGACTTGAACTGTGATTCAAGACATGAACTTGTCTATTTAGCGACAGCAGAAAATAACACTGCATAGTTATGTCATTTCAACCTGGTGGATGTATTTGTGCATGGACATTTAACATAGAATAATTATCCCAAATATCAGGCCTTTTGACTCAGATACATATCTTATTTTGAGGGCATAGAACAGCTTTTCTTCATTAAAGAGATTAACTTTGTATTGTTTGAGGCACAGGCGTATTCTAGTCCTTTTTTTCTGGATATGGCTGGAAAAATAAACATTACATTAATTCCCAGACCAGCATAAAGAGGGTTGAGGAAATAAATTAGATTCTTTAATTAAAGCTATGCCACCCAGATGCTTGCACAGCACAGGTAGTTTTTTCTATGTATCTGAAAGTCCAAAGGCAATCTGTCTATTTGGTTGCCTGTGTGGACTTTAGATTATTTATCACCTTCAAGCTTGATTATTTCTAGTATCACATCTCCCCAAAATGTTCTTTATGAGATTGACAATACAATGTCAGCAGAGGTTGCCTGTCAGACACTAAATTACTCCTCTGCTTTGCTCAAGGAAGATTCTCTTGCCAACTCATCAAAAAGTGAATGGTAGTGCAAATCCAAGCCTCCTCCTTTTTATCTGTATTTATTAAAGGGTTGACATTTCTAATTCTTTGTCAATCAGATCTTACCAACATCATTCACCATTTTCCTCTCTCACATCTCTCCCTACTTTGTGTAGTCCAAGATGGAAAAGAGCAGACATGAAACATCAGATCTGGACAGAGCAGTGCTCAGCATTGACTTGAAAGTATTCAACACCTGATAGTCGGCAAAAGGGTAACTGAAAAGTGTATTGCATTTATTTGTCTGCTACTAACATTTCATGGACAGGGCAGCTGCTACAGAGAGTGAATACTCAACTTTTTCTGTGCTGGAGATTTCTTCATATGACATATGGGAGGGTGGGAGGTAAATAAAAAGATTTCCAGTATGGAAATTACAGGGGAAAATTCTGTTGCTACTCCCTGGATGGAACATGGTCAACATACCCAACCTCCTCCACACAATACTATTTTGAGGGGGTCTAAACAGAGGGTGGAGTGTAGTGGAGACTGCAGCTAGATTCTGTCAAAACCCTTGCGCAGGAGGGAACTCAGTGGTACTTTCTAGTTGATAAGCCACATAGGAGTTGAAAGCCAAGAGAGATAAAGGAGTGAAGACCTGCTGTTGAGTCAGCAACTCCAGTAGAATTGCTTTCCTTGGACTGATTCATGTCCCAATCCCAAGATTATCTCAGATACTATACTGAGATACTCACCACCCCTCACTGAGTAAAGATACAGATGTATGACTAAACTCACTTGAGCTACACTTGACCACACATAAATAATACAAAAGTAAATTTAGAATCAGCAGAAATTAGGGAACACTCCATCATAACTTCTCAGATGAGTCAAGGGCCTGGACCTCTCTCCTCCCCTACAGGAACAGATATTGGGTAAGAGCTGTATGTAATGCTTGTAAATGATCATTTCTTTAGTATCTTTATTTGAATACATTTTTGCAGTCAGACACTATCACTGGCTATCCTTCAACCTAAACCTGTCACAATTTGTTCAATAGAGGGCTATTCTGTGAACTGTTAACGTGAGTCCTTAATGGGCGCTGGCAGAGGAAACGATGTGGAGATCCAGGAGGGGGTCTCTCTGTTTGGCATGTGATTCTGAACAAGTCAGTCAAAGCACCCTCTGATCTGGTGAAATGCTCAGTGAAAAGTCCCCATAATGGGATGCTGACAGGCTGGTTGGGCACAAGGATCTCAGTTTTCCTGGGACACAGACTAATCAAACATTAAGGGTTTAAGAAAATCTCGCTTTTTCTCATGACGGTGGGCAAGGATTTGAAAGGATCAGTTTCTGTTAAAGCTGATTCCTAATAAAGGAGAGATGAGTCTTCCACCTGAGTCACCACATCAGTTGCAATGGAGAGTCAGTCTTAGACTGAGTCAGTTCTTATTGTGAGGTGAAGGAGAGACAATGGAAGGGCAGGAAAAACTTTTTTCTAACTCTAACTCCTTCTATCTTTTAATTGCATCTAATTTCTATCTCTTGAACACTTGAAAGCTAACCATGTCCTGGAATAGCTCAAGCATTTGGTTTTGTTTTGGTATAAATAATGTTACCATTCCCAGCTGAAAAACTCTTTCAAAAGGTAGTGTGGCACAGAAAGACCATGGTGACTTTGCAGCCTCTGTACTTTTTCAAAAAAGGAGGTGTTTAAGAGCTCAGTTCTCACAGAAAATCAATGGGAGTTTCGTGTCTGGCCTGTGACATGTTTGTATATCCACCAGGTGACATGCTGCCTCTTTAGGCATGCTTTGAAATCATCGCTGCTGATGGTGGAGCACAGAATTCAAAGTCCACTGAGTACTTTGAGGTTTTGGTGTAGGATATGTTTGATCTGCCTTTTGTCTTCTTTCAGGAGCAGACTCCCTTAACAGTAAGCCACATGGAGACCATGGGAATTGCCTTTCTGCTGTGTTGGTGTATCTATTCTGCCAGATTCTTTTCCCTTCTCCCCCAACTTGTTTTTATTCATCTGGTTTTATTTGTTTGGGGAGATCAATTTGATTTTTACTAAATAGCCATATCTGTCTTGAGGATTTCTGGAAATGTCAATTAGTTTTTTTATTTTCCATGGAAGACTAAATACTTAGAGCATGACTAGCAGTCATGTGTTCATCTTAAAAAGACTTATAAAAGTAATGCAGAAAGGACTTCCTGTTTTTCCATTGAACCTGCAAGGCAGTTGTCTCCAGCTACATCCCTGCATTGACTCTTCACTACATTCTCTTTTAGCGCACTATGTGTATTTCTGAGGGTATTACCTCCATAACACTCAAGGCTAGAACACACCATCAGGCTATCTAGTCTGACATTTTCTTGTCAGAGACTCCTATATTTCAGCTAGGCACCTTTTCAGCTGATGTGTATTTTTCATTAGGTAAGCAATCATCTTCTGCAGACACCAGGGAAAGCAATATCCACCCTGTGCTGTGGTAGTTTATCACTCTTAGTGTTAAGAACATGCACCTCGTTTTCAGCCTGGATTCAGTTAGCTTCAGATCTCAGTCATTCATTCTTGTTTAACTGTCCCTACCATGTTAAAGTGAGCTCTTGTAGCAGGAATTCTTTTTTCTTTTTCTGCAAAGGTACTTAGTACCCACAATAACCAAGTCACCTCTTTCTGAAGAGATGAATTGAGTACTTTACTCTTCCATGTGAAAAAAAAATTTAAAAATTCCTGACTTTGTAAATTATTCAAGTGGGTTTTTTATATATTTTTTGTTCTTTCTCCAATTTGGATGTGCAACTTCCAGGCTCTTGAGTGCTTTATAGACAGGTGATGTGTGGCCATGGTCAGTGTCCCCTGTTACAAGGTTTATAATTTCATGTCTGCATGAAAAAGTATCAACCTCAATTTTCCATTCACCTTGTCAGTTTTCAAGCTACCTTCCAGATGTAAATGTAAGTGCCAATATAACATGAGACAGTAGGGAATTGGACCCCGAGGTTAGAAAGACTATATTTGGGTGTCACAAGAGAACATAACTCTGAGTAATGGGATAAAATTAAGCAAGGGAAAATTTAGGCAGACTGGAATGAAATACTTCTTAACTGTGAGATCTATGAGGTTGTAGAATAATCTTCTGTGGGAATTGATGGAGGCCTTGTTACTTCAGACATTTAGAGCTAAACTGGTTAAAGCACTTGAAGATATTCTCTGAGGAATTACCCTGCATTGCCAGCAGGAAGGATTAGATGACCTAGTAGGTCATTTCCATCTCCTCTTTCTGTGATTTTGTTGTACAAAGCCCCACAAACAGGAAATTGTTATCAAAGTCAAGAGATGCCTTTAAACCCAGTTTGTGTAAGAGAAAAAAGAGTAAATTATATCGCTTGCTGGTTACAGTGCAGGAATCCTAATCCCGTGTTTCTGTGGGTTAGTAAAGGTTGCCAGTGCTGATGGCTGCGTGCATAATTTGTGAAAGCAGTAGCATCTACTAATGAAAAAATATCAGGAAACTGCAAATGGATTACGAATAGGATACAGGAGAAGAGTGGTGGGAAAGGAAAACTCAGAATGGGCCTGACATGCACAATAGGGTCATGAGCAAGTAATTATGGCGTGTAGTAAAGGAGATGAAACCTGAAGCTGCAGTCATTCATCTGGGAAAACTAGGTGCCTTTTATAGGCTTTGGTGTATGGGCACTGATTTATATAATGATATTACCAATTGGAACAATAATTAAGATGAAATCCGAGCCAGGGGCTTTGCTAGGAGTTGTATAAACCTACAACAAGCCAAACCCCTACAGAAATGTGTAAGTGGATGAACAGTCTAGAAGAGAAAGCTGTCAAAAGAATATTGGTAAGAAAGATCCTGGAGAAGGATCACCCACTTCTAAGGTCCTTAAGTTCCTCTTTTGTTTTGTGCGTGTGTTTTAAAGTGGTTTATTCCTAAAACCGCTCTCAACTCATAACACACTGCATTTTCCTAATTATTGCTCTTATACATTTTTCTGTGTGAAGAATCACAAAGCAACCCATTGCTTATTATTTCTGTTGCTTAATTTTTACATTTGTCTCTTCTCTTAATTTTTTTAAAATCGAGATGCAAATAAATGCACACTGTAGGTTCTGGGTTCAGCTGGGAGCGAGAACTTAATTTTCTTCATAGCAGCCCGTATGATGCTGTGGTTTGGATTTGTTACTCAGACATTGTTAGCAAACCTGAGTTTTGGCTATTGCCAAGCAGTGCTTGCACAGCATCAGAGCTTTTTCATTTTCCCACTCTGCACCTACTGGGAGCAGGGAAAAGGCTGGGAGAGGACACAGCTGGAACATCTGAACCAAATTAGCCAGAGCTGTATTCCCTACCATATAATGCCATGCTCAGCAATAAAAATTGAGAGTAGAGGAAGAACAGTGGAAGGGTGTCTTCTGCTCCTACTGGCTGGGCATTGGTCTGCTTGGCAAGGTGGCGAGTGATTACATCACTCATTTTTCTCATCTTTATTTTTATTTTATTTATTAATTTGTCTAGTGGTTGTGTGAGTGTTTAGCAGCTGACCAGGGTCAACTCCATACAGTGTCTTCTCATCATTAAAAAAAAAAAGAAAAAAAAAAAGAAGTAAACTATGTTCTACTTGTTGTAGCAGCCATTCTGAAAACAGGCCTAGTCAATCCAAAATGCATCATAGCACTCCAGTTCCTAAGTGGTCCAGGTTTTACTTTTTCCTCACACTTCATTTAATCAGCCACAAGAAAAATTCTGAATAAACATGTTTCATTTTTTGTATGTCACCAACTGCTTTCAAAATAATCTTTAGGCTCTCTTGATCTGATTTCACAGTTCCATTTTTCCCTTGTAAGCAACCTAAATTGTGACACCTTCTACATCTTACTGACTGCTGCAGATCTTACATTGTGGTCTCCTCCGAAACCGCCCATCATCCTCCCATCTGCTGACATTTGTCTCACACAAGGGAGCACGAGACACATCACAGTGTCCAAGCTGGGCTGCTTAAAGTTCAGTCAGACACTCAGCTGGAAATACACCCCTGGCAGTGGGCAGGGTAGAGTGAGGAATTTCAAACCCTGCTCTTGAGAGGCAACAGATATGTCTTCCTGCAAATGTGTGCAAGTACAGCCCATTTGCTCATCAGGAAAAACCTAGGATCAACATTTGTATCTCTGATGAAATATTCAATCTATTGCAGTTAGATCAGCCCAAAGCTTTTCAGGATGTGTGGCATGCATCTACCTCTCTAGATCAGTGGGTTAGCCAAGCACATTTTTTTTTTCTATAATTATAACTTTTGTCATAAGGTATATTTTAATTAATTTTTACTTCTCTGGCAGTATTGAAAGTATCTATATTCCAAAATTATTCTTTTGAGAATAGTGTCACATTTAGATGACATTCTAACGTATTTCTAGCCATGAAAGCAGTAGGATAAGCAGCATGGGGAGGTAAGTAGTAGGTTCATCATTACTTCAGCAAACTCTTTTTAAATAGCCATATTTGAAAGCAAGCAACAAAAAAACCCTGAAGCACATGGATTGAAAGAAAAAGAAAATTTGCCACCAGGTGTCAGTAGTGGTTCTTTTATTGTCATGGAAGGCTTAATATTAAGACTGGAAAGGCAGAAGCTGAGCCAAGATAGTCACAAAATTAAATGCATTTTTTAAATTGTTGTTTAGAGCAGGAACTTAAAAATGATCGAAGGAATTTATCTTCCTGCCTGTATGGAGGATAATAACAAAGAAGATACTATTGGTGCATAAAATGATCTTTTCCCTCCATTTCCTACTAAACCATTGTGGGTTTGTTTTCAAATTACAAGGACTGTCCTTTAAAGAAAATGCATCTGTGGTCAACTCATGGAAAAAGCTGGTGGGACCTGGTCTTGTTTGCTCTTGTCTGGTCACCTCCACTCTGCTCTCCCTACTACCAACATTCTTCCTCCAAGAAGACAGACTTAAAAACAGACTTTCTTGCTGTCTTGTTCTCACTGGGTAATAGAGAAGCACAAATAATCTAGTTATCCCGGTTTTGTCGCAGTCATAAGGTACTGTTTTCAACTTTTATGTCCAAGATTAACTTTTAGTGTGCTTCTTTCATGACTGCAGAGAGACTTCACTTGGTTGTTACAGCGAGATAATTAAAATGTACCTCTGTGTCTTTAAATTTAAGCCCCCAGAGACTTTTCCTATTCAGGAGGCAAAGATTTATTGTTGTATCTAGAGAGAGACATCACCACTCCCCTCCTCTGCTAACACTGCCTGGTGTGAAACATATGACACGATATCGTGCGTCATAAATGCATCTTTACCGTATCTTTATCAATGATCTGGATGAAAGGATCAAGTACCCGTCAGTCAATTTGTGGACAATACCAAGTTGGGCAGGAGTGTTGATCTCCTAGAGGGCAAGAAAGTTCTGCAGAGGGATTTTGGCAGGCTATATTGGTTGATTGAGGCCAATTGTATCAGGTTCAACCAGGCCAAGGGACAGGTCCTGCACCTGGGTCGCAACAACCCCATGCAGTGCTACACGCTGTTGGAAGAGTGGCTGGAAAACTGACTGGCAGTAAAGTACATTGGGGTGTTGGTTGACAGCCAGCTGAACCTCAGCCAGCAGTGTGTCCCGCTGGCCAAGAAGGCTGATGGCATCCTGACCTGTATCAGCAGTAGCATGGCCAGCAAGACTAGGGAAGAGATTGTTCCTCTGCACTTGACATTTCTGAGGCCATACCTTGAAACCTCTGTGCAGTTTTGGGCCCCTCACTTCAAGAAAGTCATTGAGGTACTTCAGTGTGCCCAGAGAAGAAAGAGCTGGTGAAGGGTGTTTGGACCACAAACCATATGAGGAGTGGCTGAAGGAGCTGGAGTTGTTTAGCTTGGAAAAAAGGAGGCTCAAGGTAGGACCTTATTGCTCTTTACAACTACCTGAAAGAGGTTGCAGCGAGGCAGGTGTTGGTGTCTTCTCCCAGATATCAAGTAATAGGACAGAGGGAATGAAGTCAAGCTGTTTAGAGGAGGTTTCGATTAGATATTGTGAAAAATTTCTTCAACAAAACGGTGATCAAGCCCAGGAGCTAGCTGCCCAGGGAAATGGTTGAGTCACCAGCTCCGAAGATATTTAAAAGATATTCAAATGTATAGGGGTACAGTTTAGTGTGACTTGGCAGTGCTATATTAATAGTCAGACTCAATATTCTTAAAGGTCTTTTTCAACCTAAATTATTCTGTGATTGTGTGGTAGATGCATCCAAAAAATGGGTGTGCAACCACTACAAGCTAGTTCTTTTATTTATGGAGCAACTCCAATGCTCCTTTGTAGGGGATTGTACACTCTGCTGGGAGCATGCATATAGCAACACAACAAAGTGGAAGCCAGATCATGCTCCCTGATTTGGGACAAGTTGATCTGCACACCAGAACTGCTCAAGGAGGTACTTAAGTGTGGTGGCCTTAAAACATTTTTCACTGATGTGGCAGAACTGAGGGATTCTTCAACACTGGTCCTGCTTATAAGTTCTTATGATTTTAGCAAAACCATTTCCTTCTTAGACATCAACTGTGTTGTCAGATGTCTCTGGTTTATCACAAGGGAAAGAGTGAAAGTGTACAAAAATTTGTAATCTTTAATCCAGCTTGCACTAGTTTAGCTTTCAGAAGATATGTATAAACAGAAGATAAATACGTGGATGACTGGCCTGGATTGCATGTCTGTATCTGAATTTCCCCATATGGAAAGTGGAGAAAAAGACACTGACTATCTTTCTAAAGCAGTTATAAGATTTGTTATCAAAAAAATGGAGAAATTACAGGAAGATCATTAAGACAGTTCAAACAGAATTTTAGATAGGAAATGGTGTGATGATCCAGGCTGACATTTTTATTGCTTTATAAACTCATTTTACCTATGTTGTTTGTTTTAAGAACCAAAACAAAGTGGGAAAGGAGTTTGCAACAATCAAAAACAAAGGCTGATGTGAATATCATTTCTAGGAAAGCTGGTTCAAGAAGGAGCCGGAAAGCTCCAGACTCTGGGAAAGGGACCATCATGAAAAAATCTACAAGTATTAATGCCTGAAAGCATCAGTCTCTGTATATTAATTTTCGTGTAGGGCTGGACACCAAAGCTTTAACACAGAGGGTCCCTTTTCTCAGTCAAATTGCAGACTTGAGCCCCCTGGGCTGATGTCACCAGGACAAACTTTGGGAGAGCCTGGCAAAGGTTTATATCTGCTGAGCTGTATCAAGCCCCTTAAAGAGGATTTGGAGATGCAGCTCCTTTTTTATCCAGAGTAGCACTGGATAGATTTTTGTTAAAGGTTTTGAAGTCTGACTGTGCCAGACCCTTGTGTCTGATGATTATGTTTGTTTAAGTTAGACCTCTGAGTTTGTAACAATGGAATTATCTATTTTTCAGGACAATTAACACAATGCTTTTGTATGAGCTGAAGGTCAGAGGATTAATGTGGTCTTATCTACAATGCATTTTTAAAACCTAATTAAGAATCATTCTGTTTGCTCTGTACTAAAGACTGAGAACATTTCATATTAGGTGACTGTTGATCCTCTGCAGCAGCAGAGAGGGGGGAGAGAGAGAGAGAAATGAAAGGGGAGAGAATTGGAGAAAGAGTGAGCTGGCATGCAAATAAACAAATATATCACAGGAATAGAGTTAATGAAGAGCAATAAAAAAACTCCATTCTGGTAGCAGTAGAGATAAAATTGTGTCTTGGACCAAAGGACCAATCTAAAATATTAATCTGCAAATATATTCAGTATTTGCAATTACAAGCATTCCTTGTTAGAGCAAGAGAGATGGAGAGGAATATAGAGAAGTGCTTCTTTCAGAACATTATTTTTGAGAGGTTTTTATCACTTAGTGCTTTCAGAGCACCTCTTCCTCTTTCTTTCTCTCTCTCGCCTGGCAGCCTGTACATGCCACCATTCCTCTATGGGGAATTCCTGCTTAACAGGCCTCCAGCCAGAGTTGAGTCTTCTGGGGAAAGTATGCAAGGTTGTGGAGCAGTGGTGGAACTTGGGTGCCAGGAGCAGAAGGAGCTGCCCACTGGTTGAGGATGAGTGTGCAGTGAGAAGGCAGCTTGCCCTGAAAACACCTTGGCTTCATGGATTGCAAAGATCAGGGGAAGCAAAATGAGACACAAGTCAGAGACATTCAGAGGCAATGCAAGAGTTTGAAAACCAGGGTGAGGAGTTTATTTTCAATGCAATGGCTTCTACCCAGCCTTTTTAAGGGAAAAGGTAAGAAAATTGGAAGCTGTTCTTTGCTTTTGGATGCTTATTTATTCTGTTGATTCAAGTGCTCAGAGTTTGATTTTCTGTGTCTGTCCAAATTATTAGAAGACTATCGGACATCGAGGTGCCTCATTTCAAAACTGGGCTGTGCACTACTATTCTATTGATCAAATATGGCAATTATTTCAGGCTTAAAACATTTTAGGGATAGCAATGGGTGCTGCCAATCTAAGGTAGAAAGTGCATATGCATTCAAAGAACAGGCTGAAAGAGGAATAATAGCAACATGTGTAGCTAAAATACATTATGGAGTACCATCCTCTTACACAAAGGCTAGTAAACTCCAAAAATGCAGCAACCTACAGAGTTAATAAAATAGACAGAAATGTGCAGATATCTTGGTTTGTCTAATTTGTGTCTTTCTAGCATTGGTAGGATGACTCACTGGATTTAGGAACTGGTTGTGAAGATGAACATATTAATAACTTTATGCTGCAGCTCTGCCATAAAATGTAATCTTTTACAATTCTGTATTCTCAAGTGAAATACAAGCTTAGAATCAGAATAAAATTACAAAAGATATTTAAATTGCTAGCTTATGTTATTTTTAAACCTGTGTTTATACATTAAAATATGCAACTTAACTAGGAAAAGAATATTCTCTTTCATCCCTAACCCTCCCCAGTGTGTACAACTTACTGTAAAAGACATATTTCAATACAGGGCTACCAGGATAATTGTCCCAGGTCATCGGTGCATTTTTATGTTTTCCCAAACATAAATTACTATTTTTCTTCCCATCCATAAACGTTTGAATTGGGAAACTTGTGCAAACCACATATGATTCAGTGACAAAGGAATCAGTTGCTTATCGCAATCTGTATATGTTACCCACAATATTAGTAAACAATGGAATATAGATCCTTTCAGCTTTTGATAACATTCAACAGATTTAAATAATTAGAAAACAGAACACAAGGCTTGCCTTGAGGACACAGTAAATATAGCCCTGAATATTCACATCCTATTTTGAACCTTTCTCCATGGCTTTAGGCATTACACTAATCCACAGAAAGATTAATCTGAGTACTTGAGGGCTTGTAGAATGTTATATAGAAAGTGACAGATAAAGCATCAATTGAAATCAGTGTTTCTAGGTATTCAGATAATGACCAACCACTAGATTGAGCATTTTGTTTCTCCTTGATTTTTTAATGAGACAGTTTTGCAAGACTGTGTCACTTACTGGAGATGTTTCTGCATTTCTGCATTAAATATACTTGCAGATTTACTGAAATAATGCGGAAGAAAAATACAGTATTTTTCGCATAGACAAGACCCAAATCGTTAGTTTCTAATCTTATTGATATATTTATATTTTTATGCATGAAATAATCAATTAGGTTTAGGATATTCACTAACTTTAACTTTAAAAAAATCTTTTCTGGGCATGAGTAAAAATTCAGAAAATAATCACCTATTTTCCCCCTTTACTTAGCGGTTTGATGTAGTAATATTTCTGTCTATTACATAAAATGATCTGTAGTTGTAAAAAAAATCATGGAAAAATGTATGTTCTCCATTCAGTCTCTGCTATATAGCCTTTGAAAATAGTTATGCTCTTCAAAGATTTGGTGTATGAGAGAAAGCAGTGTTAGTAATCTATTTGTAAATATATTTGTATTTACAAATTAATTATATTTGTAAAAGTCCCAAGATCATAGAACAGAAAATTGCTTGTATTATATATAACAGATATGTATATTATATAGTATAAAATAATAAATATAATATAATATAATTAATATAATATAATATAATATAATATAATATAATATACCCACAATGCATACACATGTATATGTGTGTATATATACTGTGATACATCTGTATCTATCTATCTATCTTGGATTCTTGAATGATAATGAACTACATACACCCTTATCTCAAATGCTTAAAACTTGAAAGTGCTTACACTAAATAGTCAGATACCACTGCAGAGAAAGTTGGAGTTCAATTTCTTACCTGCTTTTTTAATTTCAGGGACAGCTGTCTTCTCATGAGCTTTCTCCTTTTTTCCTGTTTTTTCTAAGATTTAATTAAAGAGAGTAATTTGATGTCCTAGAACTCTGAATTATACAGTCAAACATGCAGTCATCAAGTCCTAGTGGGCATATGAAAAAAAATGACTTATTTGGGTGTTCAGATTATTCCCTTATAGCACTTGCACCCAACTAGCCACAGAGCAATCAGCTGAAAATGAAAATTAATCAGTATACATCAACTATGGATGATTTGGACCCTTAATAATTCAGCAAAAGTTAGACAAAAATCATCAGTGCGTGAATGTGGCGCCTTTTAGCTTAAATTCCAGTAACAGTGAGATCATTAAAAAATTATGAATGACATAAATATTTCACATGAAGCAACACCTAAGTGGATTTTAGATGCTCTCTGAAAATGCATGATCGAAATATTATTTAGATGGATACCATGACTTTGCAGTTTGATCACTGCAAGTTTCAATTGTGATTCTATAAAATAAGTAGATCTACCCCACCTTCAGAAACGGATGTACCATGAATTGAGGGAGATCTTCCATGAGTTTCATGTATTGCTGTATAACTATGTTATATATGGGCTCCATTAAATTGTTTAAAAAGCTCATAGATGGCCACCAAACAGGACATTTAATTTGTCAGAAAATGAGTTTAGGAAATACTGGATGCTGAACACATTAGGCTTGAGATATTGGAGAAGTGGAAACATGCAAATGGTGAGTGAGTAGCTACGGGAAGGACAATACAGGCAGAAGCATAGGATTAACCTAACAGGAACAAATGAGAAACAAGCCAGGAGTGTGACTAAAAGCTGAATGAGGCTAGTAAGAAATGTTTCCCAACCATACCTTTCATCTTAGTTTCAGTTGTAGCCTTCTTTTCATCACTCTTTTTCTTCTCCTCTTTTCTCTCTAAAAATAGAAATTGAAGTTCAGCTATTTTTTACACAGAAACATGCAAACATATGTATTCATGTTTTTATATATGCATATATGTATGTATGTATATATATATATATGGCATGTGGAATCCAGTGACTGCAACATGTTCAAGATTTGATAGGCTGGTCACTTGTTACCAGCGTCTCAGAAATACAGCTTAATACCCAGAAAGTGAATGTGGTGCTAAGGATAAAACTGGAACAAACATGCATACCAGATTATTACTTAAATACTTATTCAAGAAACTATGCCCATCAGCTTGCTGTAACTAAGAGTTTATTGTGGTGACTCGATAGCCAAGCAACTGTCCTGCTTCTTTTGTAAGACCTGACTGAATGATAGCAAAACTTGCACCTGGTACTTGGGAACAAGTGTAGAATGCCACGAAAACCCTGCATATACAATATACCTTTATAACACCTTTTAGTAATTGAATCTTTGAAACTATCATTACATGACTTCTGCTATTCATGGAGAGTTGTTGTTAAAGCACCATCTACAAAACAACATGACATTATTTCAAAAACATTTGTCTCTATTTTGGCAGTTATTTGGGCAACAGTAGAAATAAGGAATTTTTTTTTTTCCTTTTTTAAAACAACCTACAACGACTTAATTACTTATTTCATTAATGTTTCAAATTAGAAAATTAAGAGTTTGGTAAGGGATATGAGAATGCTATAATTCTCATTTTTCTTTGGGGAAATTAATCCCATTTTTGATGGGAAAGAATGCAAGAGTACAAGAATAGCTAATCTAAGGCCTTTTTTAATTGTTCATCCATGAAAAGCCAAATGTGTTCCCTTCAGTTTCTGCTGCATGGCTTTGGGTATTGATATAGTTAGTGAAACTATTGTTTTCTTTTTGTGATCTTTTACTGTTACAAATGTGGATAAGAAACCAAGTTTTATTTTCTTGCAAATGATAGAACCATAAGACTTTAACAGAAGTCTTTTCTTTAACTGAAAAGTATTTCAGGCATAGGAATATTTTCAAATTCAAGGAACAAATATACTCCTGTCTCTTGCATAAAACTAACATGAAAGAAAAATAAAATAACAAAAAAGAAGCAAACTTACTTTTCACTTCTTTAGATACCGCAATAGACTTTTCTTCTGCATGGAAAAATATGTACAAACAGGGAAAAAATTAATTTTTTTACAACAATTTACCAAAAGAAATATGTGTGTGTGTGTTTTGAAAATTTGAAAAATTGCTGGGTTTATAGAGTAGCTGAATTCCACAGTCTATACATGTTGATTTCATGAATAAAGTTGTTTTGCCTGTTGTGGAGGCAATGTATTTATTGATATTCAGGGTCTCCTCAAATGATACTTCTGCTAATTTTCTGTCAATTGGTTTTAATATTAAACATAATATAGATGTGTTCCACTTCTTTATTGTTTTAAACAGATTTGTTTGATGTGTTTCCCTTGTTATTGTCTTCAGAATATTTTCACGTGTGTTCTACAGAATGTTTCTCTCAGAGTTTCATGTGCTTAATTACTCCTGCTGAAACTCTGAGCTCACTACACTTCAAGTTACAAATTCCTCTGTATTGTGAGGTTTCTTAGGTACGTGTAGAGCATCAGAGTAGTGCTCATCCTACATTAACTTGTTTGGAACTTCATATTCTTGTATACAGTAATATTGATATTGTCTCTGTCTCTCTCCCTGACACACTTCTCCAGAGACTTGTGCTAAGGACTGTGTCTGTCTGGTTGAAATGGATGTCTCTTCAGCTTCAGATTTCACAAAAGCTGTTCCACAGCTCCACTTTCCTGTGCCACCTATGACTCTTCAGTGGGTTATTTCCACAGATAATGTGAATCTCTTCTAATTTCTAAAATGTGGTTCAATTATTTGCATACTCTGCCTGAATTAATCAATACTGGTAAATATACTAAGTGTGAAATTTACTGACAGGAAAGAGCTTCCTTCTGTCATCCTTCCATGAGACTTTACTCATAATGACTAAAGGCTGAAGTGCTGCTGGGACTTCTGTAATGTGACACTGTTTTACACCACAACAACACAGATTCTGAGATTCAGAAGGCTGAAAATTACTCTTTTATTTTTGGGATGTGTCTCCCTTTTACACAGACCAATTTGATTGGTGAAACAATGGCAAACCTCTTCAATCACATTGGTCAGACCAGAGGGACATCAAGAAGTCCCTCCTAGGAAAAAGAATGAATACCATAGGTACAGATACAAAAACATTTCTCTTGTTTACAGAAAATTCCCTGGGAAAAGAATTTCAGAAAACCAAAACACTTCAGGCATGGAACCAGGACTACAATAATGTCCATTTATTTTTTTTTTCTGACTGCCTCAGTTTTGATGAGTTAGATTGATTTTTTTGGTTTCTTACATTTCTGGTGCTAGGTGATGCACAAGAATAATTTGTAAGCCCAAGGTCTTACAACAAGATTTTCTTTAATCTGAGACCATTTCTGCCGTTGAATTCGTAGCATTTTTTTATGCCTCTGGGGCCCAGAAAAACCCACATGAAATCTGCCTTAAGTTGCATATAAGGTTCAGAGCCATATGCATCTTGAAAACCACAAGCTGAGGCATGGAGCTTTGAGAAGTGAAGCTTTGTATGAGAGATGCACAGGAAGAGGCATGAATTTTCACTGCCAATAACCCAAGGAAGATGACATCCCTAGCTGCAGAATCTTCATTGCCATGTCATTCCACCTATTAATGCCACTGACGTAATTTTCTTCTGTCAAGCTCTCAAGTTGCATTATTCAGAGTGTCCAGGCAGCTTTGAGATGTCTATATTTGTTATGAAATTTCTGGGGGATGATTACATAAAAGTATTAAAGGACTGTGGCCCCCATTTCCTGATTACACTGAAAGATGGGCACTCTTGCTCAAGTCTGAGGAAAACAGTCACTGAGCTTCCATTCACATCTCAGCTGCGTCCAGCCCCACTGATGCCTCTCACAGCTACCCCTGAGAAATTTGTGTAAATGAGAATGATGGACGTGGTAAATGGCTATTATGGAAAGAGATATTTCTGACTTGAGGAAGTAATGCCGTTTCTAGAATAAATTTATTTCCTCTCAATTTCAGCCACTCACATTTAGAATGTTGCATATAAAGTGTATATTTAACACCAGCAAAACTTGTAATTTCTGAAGCAGTAAATCTAGTGGGCTCTATCTAGATATGTGCACAGCTAAATTAAGAGGCAGAGCAAATAATTAAATAGGAACTTAGGCAGGTCTTTTGCACTGTAAAATATGAACCCCACCTGTTAATTGAAAGCACTTACTTTTTAAGCTAGGAACAGTTACAGAACTACAAAGGGCCAACTACATAAAGAGGGACCATAACATGCACAAATTGTGGGTTACACAAGGAAATACAAGGTGCTTTTGAGGATTTGGTGTTGACCACAATATGACATTCGAGTGCTATTAACTATTGAACAATCTATTCTTATTGCTACTGTTTCTTGATAATGTAATTAAAAGGGTTTTTTCTCCAGTACCATTAATCCAGAGCCACATTTCATGGACAGTGTGAGACATATAAGTACAAAAAGGCCTCACCTTTAAAAGCCTGCAATGTGTTTACAAGAATGAAATAGGGATATGTGTAGCTGGAAGAGTACATGACAGAATCACTAAGCAAGGCCAGCAATGGACTTTTTATTTAGTCAATTTTTTTTTTCCTGTAGACTCTATGCAGAAGTTGAGCTTAATGTAGTATAAAAAGAAGTCCAGTGAACATGAGTATTGTGAATTAAAGCAGTACTGAATGAGACATTCAGATAAAAAAATATTCCTGGATGAAAAATAAAAAGAAGCAGCATAGAATAATTTTCTTGCAAAGTGGCTGGATTGAACAGAACAGCTCTTGAAGCATAGAAACCTCTGAGAGGGAATGATTTATTTTTCAATGAGGTATGAAGGAGGCCAGTAGAAATCCAAAATTCAACAAAGACCAAGAAAGGGCTGTTTCAACCTGAATTTCCTGCACTCATCTTGACAATGTCTTTGTGTTATTCTCACTGGAGAGCAGCAAATTCTTGGACAATGGTGGGAGGGGAGATAACAGAAGCATGTTAACAACGCAGCACTTGAAATCAGGCCTGGTAAGACCAGCATGCTTCTCTGCCAGTGCTGAGTGGAATCTAAATTTAGGGATGCACATGAGTTATGGGGCACAGTGTCACAGGAATGCTGCACAGGAACTGAAAGAAGGTGCTCTTAGAGCTTCTTTACCATATTGCTCCAGATGGCCCATGTTCTTATGAAAAGTCTGATTCTGAAAGGAATTGTCAGCTCATCCCATCCCGTCTGAGAAACTGAGGTAAGTGGGGAAGAAAAATATAGCCACAGACTCCTTCTGGTGGAGAGGTATGCATATAGCAAACACTAACCAGTGGGACTGAATGCCAGAAATTTTGAGGTGTTTTGGTCCACATTAGCTTTCTAAAGTTTAGGTCCTTATTAGGTCTTAATATATTATATAGGTCTTAAAGTTTAAGTCCATTTATCTAAAACCCTGTGGTCAGGAAAGTTCAGGAGGAAAGCTCCTGTGAGGGACTTTGGATATTTATTGCCTGACTTTGTGAAATGCTACAACAGCTTTTCCTGCCTACAGGTTCTAGTCCTGGAGAGCTCAGGAGCAGCAGAGACACATGTATACTCACTGACATACAAAATAGAACAAAAAAACCCATTAATTCAGATTTTCCTGAGAAAGCATAGTTCCGACTGAACATAGTGACTTCATTCTGGATAAGATTTCATTTCATTTTTCTCCAAGCAGCTCTGTACACCTTAAGCTGTCCATTGACATAATTTTAAAAGACCATTCAAACAAAACACAAGCGGCATTTTAATATTTATTTTCCTTATTAATTTTGAAGGGGTTACAGTTGCTCTTTGTTTTACTTGGTGACTGAAACACTTTGTCTTCTGTACTCAACAAAAGTTTTGCTGTTGATTTCAATGGGAGTTGGATATCCTTTTAAATATTTAAAAAACTCATTGCATTTCAGTTTTTTTATGATATTACTTTTCTTTCCCCTTGGCTGGTTGCTTAGAGTAGAGACTGACAGTGACTGGTCAGTTGCACTTTTGATTCTAAACAATTTAACACTTATTCATAAAATAGGATCCCCTAAGGGTGACAAAGCTTTTGGAGAAATGAATAAACAATGAAAGGAGATATTTCTGCTTAGTTTAGGATGTCATGGAAATTCATACTTTTAAGACTGAATCTAAATTTCGAGTAAAAATTGACCTTAGCTGACTCTTTGAAAAAAAAATCTTTTTTGGAAAGAGAGACCTTTTTGTCTGGTTAATTTCTCTATGAGAAATAATTCTGTCTTGATTCAGCCAAACTACTGAAAGGCCAAGAAAGATCAAAAAAACCTAAACAGTATTATCTAAAGTTCCTGAAGTTCTTAGAATTGCTTCTGTTCATATACGAACACATAGACGCACACATGCACACACATGCTCTCTCTAACTTACAGGTGAGTGCTTAGGCCAAAATGAAGTGCATTTATTTGCAAAGATCTGTTTAAATGACACCATCTTTTTTTTTCTGCAGAGTAATGAAATACAATTTCTTTTCATATTAGACAAGTGAAAGACTCCTGGGGCACACAGATCACTAGAGATATAGCACACCCTGAAGGCCTAGGAAATCTCTTCATTTCAGCTTTGCTTTTTTGAAACCATTTCACTGTTTTCAAATCCCAGTCTGAAATACTATTTAGTAGCTGTGGAGATTGCTTATGGAGATATTTTTGAGCCCTGCAGAATCTATGAGAAATATCATGCTTGAAATTCCTAATGCTCTCATGTGACCTACATAAATGTTTCTTATTTCTTCCTGTAGTGGTTATAGTCTCCTTTTTCATGGCTCTGTCGCATTAAGCACCAGAACACTTTGCTAATAGCATGGGCCATATGTTGCCCTCACTGAACAGCACAGTGTGGAGCAAAGGAATAAAAATATAAGTGAGATGAAGCCAGAATATGCACAGCAAGTTAAAAAAGAAAACAGACCAACTTCCATAACAACACCAGCAACAGAAAATCCAGTGGACAATCGTCAGTGATGCAAATGTGATTATGATGAGTACTTAAATTCCCAGAGAGCACGGATTTTTTTATGGTATGACCTTTACTAGAAAGAGCCAAACCAAGATGGCTGAGGTAGCTTGGCTGGTTCCTTGTGACTGACATTCCAGCTGGACAACAGGAATCAATGTCAGGACCAATTCTGTTACCAGTGCTGGGAAGGGTTTTGCTGATACTTTTTATACGACATGCTTTTGAGCAAGAATTTGAGCTTTAATAATAGGATGATGAGGTTATGCATGACCTCTTTTGTAAGAGTTTCCTTTTTCTTTCCAAAGAAACATGGGAGTTATGCCTTTGAAAGCCCAGATCAACTTAATCCCAGTAAGTGTTTCCCATTTGCAGGTGCAACATATGCAATGACTATTGCTTTTCTGTAACATTTAAAAAGTACTATGAAAAATTAAAATAATCTTCAGAGGTATTTGTTTATGATCTTTTGGGTAGACTTTGGTGAATATTTATTTTCAAATGCATACTCTAGCATTTTCAATTGTATTATTATACATGATGAGAAAATATAATAATATGTCTAATCAAAATATACATATATTTATACTTTATTTTTCTTATGTTAGTAAGCCTTCCCCTCTTGTCTGTTTAACTTTTCGTATTTTATGATAGAATAAAAGTAGTACAGAAGAGCCTCATGTCATTAAGGAAAATGTCAAGGGCTTTCTGAAACAGTGAAGATTTAGGGGTTTCTTCATCATTGCTAAATCATTAGAATTTACTGCTTAAATGTCTAATTTAAATCATTAAATAGCTCACTTTGAAACCTTGTTCGAATTATTTTAAAGGTTTTACTGTCTTCGCTACAGACTCATGGAGATATAAGGCCCGTATTTCTCAGAAAACTTGTTGTGCTTTATATACAGCAATGTTTTAAAGCTAACTAAGCTGGTCTTCTATTAACCTAGATTAAACTTAACCCGTTGTATTATGATATTTCTAATGAGAATATTTTTCTTTTTTTTAATTTTTCTGTTTTTATTCTCTCTTCGATTAAAATTTATCAAAAAAATGAATTTTCATCCACAACTCACGTCAGTATTAATAAGAATATTCTAAATAGGGAAAAAATTTCAAACTTGTGCCTTTTTAAAAGGGTTCTGTTCCGTCTTGAATCACAATCTCTCACTGAAAGGATTTTTTTAAGGGTAATTGATTCTATAGCATAGAAGGAAAACAGAGGTTTTTTTATAGAACAATCCATGTACAGAAGAGAAGGCAGACATTGACAGGCTGTACAGAAGCAGATTGATTTGTACAAGATTTATACACTCCTGTACGTCAAGGGAGATTCATCAAAATTTGTATTGACTTTAGTAATTTAGATATTCTTGGTTATATCCCCTAATGTCATATTCATGAACAGAGATATAGACTAGAAATTCTCCTCGAGACAGTCAGATAGTGTACATTCTATATAGCAGCATAGATGCAGTTGCCAATTTAACCTCTGCGGGAGTTTTGGGGGAAGTTAAACACATTTCACAGCAACTCACTTTATTGCATTCTGCAAAATTTGTAATTAGAGGATTCCATGACCTAGAGAAAATAATTTTTTTCCTCATAGATCCTCTGAAGATATTACAGAGATTTTGTTTTGTTTGTTTTTTGGTTGTGTTTTTTTTTTTTTTCCCCTCACTTAATATCACAGATACCATCAAGATGGCAAGGAATGGCCAGTATACTTCAGTCAGGGAAGGGGCATATTTCAGAGCTTTTCATGATTCATTAACAGATCAGAATGGTTATGTTGATTACTCTTCCATGATCAATGGTCTCCCACTCAAAGATACAGGAGCAGATTTTTAGGATTATATAACTTGGACAATCATATTCAGATACAATGCTGTTCAAATGTTTTTTGTGATACAGTGCTCTTCAAAGTGGCAAAAAGCATAGGTCTGCTTGAGATCACGTTCCACATGCAACTAAGATTCTTTCTAACAGGAGAAGGATTTTGATACAGGCTTCTCACAAAGGTGCTGTGGTCTCGAGAGAAGGCAAAGACATGCTATTCTGGAACAATTAACATGAAGATTCACTGATAACTAGCTAAGCCTCTGATCTTAGTTTTTATGCTTGTCCAACTTCAGTGTCTTCCTGAGTGATTATAATGCCATGCAGAGGGGGAAACATGGGAGGACTATCAGAAAGGAAAGCCCTTTTCACATGAATGTGGAAATGGAGGAAGGTTAAAAGCTGCGTGAGCTGAGCAAAAATTCAAGACCTAAGAGAGAGAATCACAGAGAAAAAATATAATCTACAGAGAAGTTTTAGGATGTAAGTGAATAACAAAATAAAAGAAATCTAGAGTTAAAAGAGGTGTGGAAGACTACAGCCAAGGAAGAAGAAGGATATTAAAGTCAAAGTTCAAATAGCCATGGAGAACTGATCTGTTTAAATTACTGGTGACACCAATGTCCTGACATGGCAACATCATTGTCAGCCAAGCTGAGAGCACTACTTCCAAGTACTTGTGAAAGCTCCATAAAAAGATAAGATAAAGAATTTAAAATTAGTTCAGTACTTCCTAGTTTACCAAACAAGGTTTCCAAGCTTGAAATTCAAGTAGATGTTATATATCAATGCCTTTATCTTCACAAATTCCTTTACTTTCTTTCTCTTGTTCACCATTACAGGACCCTGTATTTTGTTTTATTATTCTCTTCCATTGGTGAACTGAAAATTCAAACTCTTCAATGACAATTTAAGGTAAGATCTTTGAATAAGCCAACCAATCATGAAACAGGAGAGCAATGATCTGTTCTTCTTTTTCTGACCAGATTAGTGCAAAACATTTTGCTTTTTGACCAGCAGATATCTGCAAATTTCAACTCAAACACATACTTCAATGTAATTTATTTCTTGCTACTAGAATCTAGTGTACTAATTGAGATTGTCTTAAATAATTATCCCCTTGCCAAAAGATTTACTGTGCCGCTAAAGGAGGAGAAAAAGGCAATGAAAAAGAGAGAAAATTTTATATCTAATATATAATAACAATATGCTCTTTTTCTAAGGCTTTGAGAATTCAGCAGAGCATAATTTCTACAGGAAATTTCATACTATCCATGAAAAGCATTCTACTTGAAGGTATCAAATAATCTAAAAATTTTAGAGATATGTGCTGCATACACAATACTATTTCCACCTTATCAGAAAACAAGAATGGTCCAAGATTACCTAAGGCAGAAGTGGCAAAATAGAGCGATACTGAAAACATGTCAATCTAGAAAAAGACTAAGATCCTTTCAGCCTTCACCAGCTGCATAATTATATAATGTCTGAATATCACCAAGTTGGAAAGCCTAGAGTGTAAGTAGATTGGCTTCACAAATTTTCTGTGTGATAAATGTTCTGTTACTTCCCACAGTTTTACCTTTTGTTCAGAGCTGGTTTCTTCTGTCAAAGGCTAAGCCAGTCTTTGATGTTATATGAAGTCTATTTTTCAATTAAGAAGTGGTTCTATTTGTTATCTTTTTTAACAAGTTATGATACTACTTTCAACTATATTTATAAGAATCTTTTGTTTCAATTTCCCTTCTGATCAGTGATATTTAGTTATGTACCAGTCATAAAAGGTATCTAAGCACTTAGAAGTCACATGCAAGTATCTCTTCAGTTATTTTAAAGATTTAATTTTTTCTGCCTACTCCTCTTTTTCCATTCTGACATTTTGCCAAAAATTCTTATAAATTACTTTTTTTTTTTTCTAGGGCTGAAATAAAGCTTCAGAGTTTAGGGTTCCTCAAGGCACTGTGGCATATTTTCTCATATAAGGAAAACACAGAATAGTGCAACATAACAGCTTTTCATGGTAACGTTTTACAGGTAATTCTGCCTTCTTCATTTCCTCCAAATCTCCTGCATGATGAGTATTGTATCCTAGTGACTGGCCTTGAGCCTTAAAGGGAATTTAGTTATATGGTTCCAAGCAGATAATCTCCCCCAAATTTGTTTGTCAAATGAGTGTCTAATTTACATTCCCAATCACCTGAATTGCATGCATAAATGAGCTAATGAAACACACAAATGTGTAACTGGTCATAAATAGTCATTTCTATGTGCAATTGCACTAATTGCATGCTCCTCATGATTTTGAAGATCAAGAATTTAATGTTAATTTGATGCTAGTTCATGTTGTGTAACAGTTATATTTAAAGATTAAGTTTATCATTCAACAAATGTGTCAGCCTTGCTCTATTATGTCTTTTTTCCATGATGGTTAATTGACGGATAACAGAGTTTAACATTGCAGGGACTTCTTTCTGCTGAGAAGCAGGGTTCAAATATTTTCCTAAAATAAGCAGGACTGCTAATCTATTTCTATACTGTCTCAAAATAACCACAATTTCATACTCCTTTAAGCAGCATGTTTAAAAAGAAATAATCATTTGAAGTAACAAGATTTTTGGGGAAAGACATAATAAGGCACATAATTATTTTTACCCAAATGTTCTGATTCACAATAATCACATTACAGAAATATCTAATTAATATAACACTTTCTTTCAGTCATGGGTCCTAAGTCTCATTTTCTGTTTTCAAATGCAGGAAATCTTGTAGCTTTTGTTACTTATTCTGCTGCCACCCCATCTGTTTTCCTCTTAGACTGCAATTGCTTTCTGAGTAACATACAACTAAGACTTCTATGAGAGAAATTAGCAAGTGCCAAGGTGTGACTGAAGGACTCAAGTATTATATGAAAACTACTACATAATTATAAAAAAAGACTCAGGTGTTTTGTACTATTAAATTGTATGGTGTAAAGACCAAGAACATATATTGCAGTTGTAGTTCTAAGTCATTGGACATAGTTCATTTTAAAATTAAAATTAGTATTTCCACCACTTTACTGTAATGATCAGACTATAAACAATATAATTCAATTGCAGGGATTATGTATTAATCTTCTGAACGTAAGATCTGACTTTGTATTTCTCTTTCAGTAGCTTTAACAATAGCAACTGGGTTGATAAATGCAGAGCCAGATAGACATATTACCCTCATTATTAAAAATAATGCACAGAAAAATGACTGAATAACAATTGCCGAAAGAATAATCCAAAGTACATTGAGATGATAATGTTGATTATATTTATATTTAGATAGCAAGTTATGGCTGAATGCCATTCAAAGCATTTTACAGATTAGGCCTCAATCCTGTAATCTGTTTCACTGAGGAAATGCCCCAAGCCACCTGTGAGACTACTATAAGGAACATTTGCATCTTGTCATGCATATGTCAGTATGTCATTCCTGTCCCGGGCCTAGTAATGTGATCACTTGTGTAATATAGGTTATATTTCCAAACAACAACAACAACAACAACAACAAAAAAAAAAAAAAAAAAAAAAAAAAAAAAAAAAAAAAAAAAAAAACAAACACCAGTGAAGTGGAAGCCAGTAAATGAGTAAATGTGGAAAAACTGAAACTTGCCTTCAATAGCTGCTGGTTTCTTTCTTGGGCTGTGTTCTAGAAGAAGACGAGGTGGTACGAATTCCTTATGTCCTGCACCTAAGAATACAGGTTAAGAAGCATAGAAAAGAATTCAACAGGCTGAGCACTTTCACTGGGAGGCTGAGCACCCTTCAAAATGGTTCATGTTAAAAGTATTACAGTGTGCATAAAAGCTAATATCTTTCAGACACTATAAGAAGGAAATATATTTCTCAACAAGTAGAGTAATTTATTTTTAAGAGTCACATTTGAAACCAATGAAGTCCAAGTGACTCAAATATATGCTGAAAAACTCCAGTTCTGTTTTTCTTCCTTGGACTCAAAAGAGAATAATAATACTATGATAAGAAGGTTACATATTCATGACACCTCTTCTAGAACAAAGTCTTATTTTCTTCTGTCAAACAAATGTTCTTCAGTTACTCCCTCAAGTCCACTGATTATGAGCTCCTGGAAACACCAGTAAAAATTATGATGTTTCTTATCCTTAAGGATTATTCTTAATTAGCCAATACGAACCAGGTCATGCATTGTAAACACTGATGAGGTTCTGATTCCAGCTGCTAACTGAAGCACCTCTACTCTCTCAGAGTGTTCAGTTGGGACTTTCTGTACTGTCTTAGTTCATGTGCAGATATCATGTTTTGTACAAAACAATTTTCACTTAATTTCTTCACAGATTCATGAACATATTTAATTTACTCTTATATTACTTATGCTTGTTTTCTAGTTTATGACATATTTGCAGTCTCCTTATTTCCTTTTAAGTTATTTCACTGGCATTTAGTCTCAGTAGCTGTCCTGTCACTGTCATTTGGAAAGTGCAATTTTTTGTGGCCTGAGATATAAAATTAAGTGCTTAAATATAACATTGATTCAGTCATATGCACTAGATCATTCACTGCACCAGAGTCCACATGCAAAAACAGTGTTAAATCTCAGCTCCAGCTGAGAAAGAAACTCATCAGAAACTCAAAGCCATGCCTCATGCTTGATGATGGACTTAGAAAAGAAATTAAAGTTTTAATGGGCTTTGGAAACTGCAGCATCTTACTTACCCTTCCCATTTTGCAAAGGTGTGTATGCTCTTGGGGAATGCATGAGAAAAACATCATCTTGAAGACAGCAGTGGGATTTAAGCATTGTGGACTTAATGTTATTGCATCTCATCAACATATGTACAATTGCAGGCACATAATTTATAAGCATGTGGTTCAGTTCATCGAGTAATTTGCATAAAATATCAAACACAGGGCGGCTCAAACTTGACGTGTGCCTGAGCCACCGACAAAATGTTAACACATTGGTAAAAGTAATGTCTTGAAGGTGCTTTGCAACAAATGGCAATAATCCTGCATTTATCCATATATTTCCTGTCTTGGCAATAAACCGAAGTGGATATTTACCAATCTCATTACAGAATAACTGTAGCCCTAAAATTAATGTCAGGCAAACTTCAGGAATCCATATGTTTAGCCATGATTTTCCAAACGCTTTATGTCTGAAAAAAAAATCTTGAAGTTGCAAACTGAACTAATGAGCTGCTGATTACCTTTGTTGCCAACCAGAATAGAAAAGTTATATTCATACCCATGTCAACACATGGAAACCTGAGATATCGAATTTCCAGTTCAGAGTGAAAACTAAAAACAACATAGCAATTAATGAAGAATGGGTAATATTATTTTTCCTTCTACATTTAATCAAAGTCCTAGAATAAACATAAATTTTCTTTTTTTCCCTATTTTCTTTTTTTTTTTCCTTTCCAAAACTAGACCACCTATTCCCTAGTTAGAAAAAGTGATATTTTTTATAACTTGGACAATTTTTTTGTGTGAAAAAGGATAAAAAGCAGTGGCTCAGAGTGTTGAGTAGATGAGTAATGATGAAGGATAGCCAATAATTTGGACTGCAGCATGGTATCTACAATGTGGGGCAATGACCTAACTCCCCTAGGTCAAATTGTGGGCTGGCCCTATTATCTTCTTGTGCTTTGCTGTGGCAGCAGTTTTCTAATGATTGCACCAGTGTGAGCATAATGCCAGTATGACACCACTTACTGCTAATGACTTGTCAAGTTCTATTTTATGGCTTTGCAAGGTTTAAGCAAATCATTTATTTCATGCAAATTGACCACATGATCCAATATGAGAGTGTTTTAAGTTTAAGCTTCACAGATCAAAAACTTTCCCTTAGGCCAAAATGTTTGTTCTGAGCAGGTTCCCATCCACTCTGATAAAAGGCTTCTTTAATGTTTCCATGTCTTATTAAATGTCTCTCTATTCACTTTGGTGGGAAAGTAAAGGACAGTAAATGAATAAATATTTTATCCATTCTTTTGATGAAATATGTTAAAGGGGATAACCTAAGTGAAATTTCTTTTCTTTTCCTTCTTCTCTCCTCTTTAAGTTATAAAGCACAAGTGGTTTTCTGCAGTACAGACAACTGATAAATGGAAATGAGGATTTGGCTCTAGCAGATCAGACAGTTAGTATTAATGAAGTCTATCTTGACTCTAGCAGTGGCCAGTTGGACACATATCCATGATGTAAATGAGAGGAAGGCAGGATGTTTTTAATGCTTTCAGTGGACAATCAGATTAGTCCATGAATTATGAGAAGTTATTATCGAGATTACCACTATTATTATTGGACATACACTTATCTCACAGCTTTAAAAAAGTAACCACAAAAAGCACTGCATAATTATTTGCTTCTCGTGTCAAATGTACCCTTCATTTTACTGCTATGAGACAAGCCACTAAGGTTAATTTAAGCTGCTTTAAAAAATAAATTACAAACATTAGGTTTTGATTTCTCCAAAAGATGTAATTGCAAGCACAAAAATGTGCATGCATTTCTGTGCCAATCTGTCCCTAGAGTTGATCCCACAACAATTCCCTGTGTCATCTGTCCATACAGTTGTTCTACAGGTATCGCCATATATGATATTGTAAACAGCTGACAACAAATTACATCTGATGAAAACTGAAAGAGTGAAAAATTTTGGATTTAAGATCATGGGAATGATCTCACCAGGAGAAAAAGTGTCACTTTGAGACACAAGCACCTTCTACCACAGCCCGAAAGGAAAGAAATAGGCTGCAAGGATGAGTAGAAGGTTTAGGACTCTAACATGAATACTTCATTGAAAATCAGCTACAGTCCTCAAGCTCTGGGAAACTTCTGTCATAAGTGTTTATCAAATTGCTGAGATGTCCTGAAGAAATTAATCCTGACTTAGTTTATTAATATTTTAGGGTTTTTATTGAATGATAAGGAATACAAGGCAAACTTTAATTACCTTACTTTTCTCAATCTAGGAAATGTCTTTCTACGTGTGTCAAAAATGTCATGTTTGAATATTGTGTATAAATTGATTTCTTATGATAATATCAAATTATGTGAGTTTTCTTTCTTTCCTGATCTTCTGAGTTCAATTTGTCTGCAGTGACCTTAATAAAGTGTCTAAATATATCTTTTTAGAGAAAAAGATAAAATACTTGTAAAAATAATAATAATAATAATTATTATTATTATTATACAGGCATTTCAGATTGGTCAATATTCTAATTGGATATGGAGAGAAATAATGCCATCACAGAGTGCAATATATGGAAATGCATTCCTATGACTGTTCATTTCCTCATATCCAAATACCAGTTACTTGAACAGCAGGAATCCTGTGGTCCACCATCACCAACACTCTGTTACAGTTTCTCAGTGCAGCAAAATGTCTTCAGATAAATCTCATTCTGCTCAGATATGACATCATTCTCTAGTGATAGTAAAAATAATTCAAATAAAGTAATTGTCTTTGCAGAGCTGTTTGTTATGAAAAGTAAATTCCAATCAAACGTCTAATGAATGTTGGAACAAGACATGGATCAGCAGAATGTGGCAAGACTGCCAAATATGCTTTTAGAGGACTGAAAAAGTAATGGAGTCCAACCATCTTGCCCAGGCTTCCAGTTTTGATGTGTAAGCTGCTTCAAGTAAAAGGTGAGTCTCTTCCCAGCTTTCAGTCATTAGGCTGTGACTGTTCTGGGGATGGGTTTCTCTGCCTAGTGTGTGTGCATGAAAAACCTGCAGCAAAAGGTTTTTCTTTAAAAAAGGACAGCTGAAGATCAAGAGGTGAGACTGTGTAACTGTATTGAACAATGCAATTGTTCTCAATGCTTATTTTCTGGAATGCATTACTTGAAATAAAATACTGATGACCCACATAGGCATTCTTTCCTAAGGAGCACATGGTGACACAAAGATATCATGCACACTGGCAATTGAATGGTGCCTGGGAACATTACTAGGATCTAGAATTCAGGCATACATATCCTGCAACACGGTTTTGGATAGCCTCTGACAACTTTGACTTGTGCCAAGCATCAGTGTCTCAAAAAAATCGTTGTCTCAGTTCCAAATTGGAAGGGACCAGGGACCACTCCCAATAGCTGTGATACATCCAGTTCATTTTGCCCTTGAGGAAGTGTACTGGATGTGGATCTCTCTATGAGAGAAAAAAATCACCCTCAGAGAGAGACCAGTTGAGTTGAGTTTGCTTTAGTAATCTAGATGTGGCCACATAACAAAATTACGTCAAATGGGAAAAAACTGTCCAAACAGGATTTTAATGGCCTATTTGGAACTGAATTTTCAACAGGTGAAGATGAAATTAATGGATTATAAAATGAGACATTTAAGAAAGTATATTTTAGAAGCCAACATATATTTCAGTATTTTTAATTTCACTCAGGAAGTGGCTCTTTATTAAATGATTAATTGCCCAACATAAAGTGAAACTCTAATTTTGCATAGGGTTGATGATATTACTTAAGAAAAACCTATGCTACATTATATGCAATGATTACCAGTTCCGATGCAATTTTTTAATTTTTAGTATTATGTCACACTGACTATCATCCAGGTTTTTTTGCAATGCATAAGTAAAGAAGAAAAGGAGAGATTACGTGGGTAATGACAAATCTGTCTATCTAGCTATGTTCCACTATATTGTGTATTTAAAATCCATTAACAATAACACAAATAATTTTGGAACTCTACATAGAGTCTAACTTACGAGTAAAGCACATTATTGTGAGATACTCCCTCATCACACAGACAGTGAAACCAGGCCTATACAAATAACCAAACAGCCTTGGGAGTCCATCCTTCTATTAAGCTGAAAACAAGGACCAGGAGGTTAAAACTGAGGATGTAGGAAGGAAGGATGCAGACTAATATTCTAAATGGTCTTTTGAAAGGGAATAAGGGGAAGGATTAAATTTCTCTTCTCAAGGCACCAAACAATAAGTAGCAGCAACTTGATAGCCTTCTACTTTTAATATATAAAGATTTGAGTTCATCCTTTGTTGTTGATGATGTATTCCTAGATGTGTTTTTATGTAGCAATAATGTAATATACCTTTTATATATGTGCATGCTTGAACATATAAATGCATATAAGTATTTATTTAGAATGAATCACAGAAAGGTTAGGGTTGGAAGGGACCTCGAAGATCATCTATTTCCAAATTCCCTCCATGGATTAGTGATGTTTCCAAAGAGAAAATACTTGATTTGGTCATTAACCAAATGTGAGAATCATTGTTGCAGACTCCTGGAGGTTGTGTGAACATCAGTTGCTGTGTTTTCACTCAGAGACCAAATCCAATTAGAGTCACAGCTGGGAATTTGTTTGATATATTTTTTCTTTTCCCATGCATTTCTATCTCACACAATACAAGTGTGCAAAACAAGTGTACAAAGGAGGCAGGCAGGAGAGGCATGGGTAGAGCTACTGGTGTTTTGGGTTTTCTTTCTGTTTTAACTTAAAGCAGATACTCTGGGTCCAGAAATGCATGACAGACCTTGCAGTTTAATCTATTGGCAAAAATATATCTGTTGAGAACTCTCTTACATAGATTTTTACCACAAAATCTGTCTTTATCTCAATCCATATTTGTGATAACTGTTCTAATTTTCATGTTCAGAAAACTGAAGTCGTAAAGGAGTAAAGAGCTAAGCATTAACAGTTTTATCATTATACGTTAAGTAAGAAGTCACACGGCCTTTCCTGACATTAAAATAAAATTGAATTGAAAAAACTGAAAATGGAATTTGCTGCCTCCACTTCCTCCCATTATTTATCATGGGCAGTTAGCAGGTAAAAATAAACCTACTTGTTATGTTTAGAAATATCGAAAGATGGATCTCAAAGAACTGAGTACCAGGACAGTGAAAATTATGGGTTATTGTGTGGTAATGATGGGTTATTATATGCATAGTGAAGTACAAAAGAACTGTAAAGGCAGATTATAAAATGAAAAGACATATTCATTCTTTCTCTCTCTCCCCAAACAACCTTTAATAAATTAATATCATATGCAGTAACCCCTAGCATAATTAACATGAATATCAGGAGTTGTCATAGATGCTATTTTTTTCACAATATGAAATATCCAATTAAAACAGAAAAGAAAACACTGCAACTAAATACTTGCAGCTAACAATTAAACAGAACAGAGAGACTTTATAAGCTGTTAGGACAAAAAGAAATAGACACTGACTATGCCATGTGAGCACTGCTTAGTAGTTTATGTTCTTTGTATTTGGCTTATCTGTACATACCATTGTTTCAACCATCCTTAGTCCAACTACATCTAAGAAATATTCAGTGCTCAAGTCATAAAAGCTAAATGATGCAAGAATGCTAATACTTTATGTTGTCTTCAAGAAAGAGTAGATATGCCAGTTTTTGCAAAATAAAACCAGTCTAACATGGATAAAAGCAAACTGAGGATAAAATTGCAAATTGTGATAATCTCTCATAATTACAGATATTTGTGGATAATGAATATACTTAATACAGAAGTCAGTGGAAGTCAAACTGAATCCAAGTATCTCTGTCCCCAAGCCACAAAGCTTTTCATACCTCTGAGTCTTTTTGCTAGAATGAGGCAAACAAGAAGCTAATGATTATGTTACCTGTCTTCTCTATACTTGAAAATCATCTAAGACAGTGAATCCATAGATGTTTTTCAGAAGTTAGAATTTCAATAATGCAGTCTGAAGTTAGAGGAAAAAGAACTGAGAGGTTTATTAGACCAAATATCAGAAGAGGACCCAAAGGTGCAGAAGTGTTGGCTCCTAACTCTTATTTGTTCACTGCCACTGAAAATACTGGGAGCTAAGAGCCATAGCTGTAGTTATGAGAAATACTGGAAGAAAAACCTGCAATATTGGAGATAATGATTATTTTAAACGAATAATACTTTGGTAACTACTGATTTTTCTTTAGTTTTGCCAGCAAAGATGCTCTATCCTTTAAAGAAGTTATTTTTAAGACAAAGGGTCCTGGGATTCACTGTCATGAGTTTCAACCCTTGTGCTCAAGGCATCCCCTATGATTTTTGGGTAAATTACTTAACTTACCATGTCTTTTCATTGAACCTATAAATGGATCTAACAGAAATTAAAAAAATAAATAAATTGTGAACATACAACAATTAAAATTCCAAATCTTAAATTCTATGAAAGTGGAAGTTCTAAAGGCTGAGCTTTTGTTCTGATGCAAAAACTGTTTAGGTTTCTTTTGCTTGAATCATTTGGATAGGGAATATCTTCCACATTTATTCAAGAAAATATTTGTCTCTCCGTTTCCTCTTTTCCCCTTTCACACACTCCCAAAGCTCTATAGCAACTGGAATTAATTTTTTTCCAAGCAGCACTACTTTTTCCTTGATTGAGTCAACAGCTGTCCCTGATAATATAATTTGAAATCTTATAGAGAACTTGTCATTTCAAGTCTTCATTTGAACAAAATTCTTGCTTGCACATTTGCAGCATATTTCTTGAATGCATGTAGGTTCTCTCACCACCAGACATTTAAAAGTTAACTTTCAGACAGTTATGTCTAGATAAGTCACCCAAGGGATCCATTTATAGTAAATGGAGAGAAATTGGTACCTTCAAAGGGTGATTCATCTTTTCTATCTTAGGCATCTTTCTTAGGAAGAAATTGTCCTCTGGAGGCCTCCATTTCATACCACTGGCTATAAAGACAGCTAAAGGTTAAAGCTGGGCAATTAACTTTTGGATATCTAAGTGAGGTGCAATGAATTGCAAACATGTTATTTTGCAGCTGTCCATAAAGGTGATGCTTCATGCCACCAAAATATTCCAGGACTAAAAGAGCCATGCCTGACTTTTCATACTGTAAATACTGTCTGGTAATTGCTCCCCAAACCGCCAACAATCATATGAATGAATCTCACATATAGAAAGGATTTTGTTTTTAAGCCTAACTTTAAAAAAAACCAAAACACATTGGTTTTGTATAGTGTGTATGGGCATTGAATACCTTTTGAAATCTGTTATTTACTTTGTCAGAAAATGCTGGATGTATTGAAGGACAAAGTGAAACAATAGGAATGAAGGTGAATTGTCAGAGGGAGGAATAGAAGTTCCTGATGAAGAAAAATAGTTTTGTCTCATTATAGGTATATGTCATCAGTTATACATCTTTTTGACAGGGCAGATACATGCAGGAGGAAAGCTGACATCAAAAGAAAGATGCACCTGAAGAGAGAATGGTGAAAGGAAGCTTACAGTCCCAGTGGCTGCACATGAGACGCATAAGTAGTTGGGTATAGAGCAAGGCAGGAAGAGCATATGTTACTTAGGGCAAAGCTGAACGTTCTCTGTCTATTGCATTTCATGTTCTCAGAGCAGAAGAGGTGAGGAATTCCTGCTAAGCTGAAATGCTTCCTGACGGAATATATCTTCTCAAAATATTTGTAGATCATATCTGTGTATCATATTTTATCTATGTGATATGGTAAACTGGTACCACTACTGTTGTTGAAAGCAAGCCTCCTCATTTTCCAGCAGAGACAGCATAGAATTCTATATTAGGATGAGAAGAGTAACTTCTAGTTTCACAATAGAGATATAGGTTTTTAAATTTTTAACAAAAAAATGCAGGAGAAAATTGGAAGTCCTTCAGAACATATTTTTTTGTTCTTCTTGATGCTTAAGTATATTCAGCATCAGGAGGTGTTTAAAGGCACATTGTATAGATGTCACCTATTTTCCCTGTCATTAAAGCTGAGAGAGATTCAATGTATGGTGATGAACTTCCCTAAGAATTTTCAGAATTATATTCTATAGGTAACAGATTCATTAGCTCATTCATCATTTTAGAGTTATACAACCTAGGCTTATAAAACTGACAGATGGAGAAGCTTGTGGGTTATCATGTCTCATCAAAGACAAATATTCACTTGCAACCCATGTAGGATTCCTGCTTTACTGATTGGCATTTAAGATGCTGCTGACCATCTTGCTTTGTTTAAGCAACTCTGTGATGGAGCCTTGACTCCAACTTTACCAACCTTCCTATATTCCTTCCAAGTGGGCCAACCCAGCTTCCATCTCCTGTCTATTTCCTGCTTACACTTGAGTAATGACAGAAGTTTCTTGTTCATCCATGCAAGTCTCTTGCCCTCTTTGGTTTCTTGCTCATTGAGGTGCATCATTCTTGATCCTGGAAGTGATCCTGGAATATCAACCAGGTCTCTTGGACCCCTCTTCCCACAGGATCGGTTTCTGTGGGACTCTTCCAAGAAGATCCCTAAAGAGGCTGAAGTCAGATGTCCTGACATCCATAGTTGCAGTCTTGCTGCCCTGCCTCCTCCTTGCCCAATGCTAAACTCCACAATCTCATGGTCACTGCGGCCAGGGCAGTCCGCAAACCTTCACATCTCTGACAAGGTTTTCCCTGTTTGTCACTATGGGGTAACCAGCAAACCATTCCTTGTGGGATCCTCCATTACCTCTGTCAAGAAGTTGTCATAAATTTACAGGAGCTTCCTGGACTGTTAGAACCTCATTGTGTTACTCCTCTGGTAGATATCAGGGCAGTTACATTCCCTCACAAGAACCTGTGCCTGTGACTTTGAGGGTGCTTCAAGCTGCCTGTAGAATGCTTTCATTTTTTAACTTACTTGATGTGACATTAAGTTATAATCTGTTGTAATATTTCTAACTGGAAATCAATTATGACAATGAGTCATTAAATGTAATTATTATTTTATAAAAAGTTACTCACTAAACTTATTTTTACGTTTTAAACAGGAAACAATTTGTTTACTATTAGCTGTTTAGGAGGTTTAGGAAGAGTTTTTTTGGCATTTACCTTTTGCCTTTATTTTCTAATAGCTTACATTTCAAAACTGAAGTAGTTGAGTCTTTTGATGATCCTCCATTGAAATCACTCTTCATTTTGAAACTTGTTTACTGAACTATGGGAAATGTTTATAGTACTAAATGATAGTAATGAAACATAATGCAAGTGTGAGAATAATTTTGTTACTCTAATCTCTCTGCCTTCACAGATAAATTGTTTTGTTTCCATTAAAATCAAAGATTTAGACTCATTTACATCAGCAAAGGTTTTTGGCTTTCTCTTATATAACATAATTTTGACTCTCATAGTGCCTTGCAGTGAACTATCAAAGAAAGACATCCATTCCTTTCTGCAGAAGCAGAATATCACACATTCCCTTTGTAGCTGTTTCCAAGAGAGGGAGTAGTTTGAGATTTTTTGGCAAAGTTACAATGAAGTGCCATAAGAGTGTTGACAGATGCAGCTTCTTATGCCAGCATCTGGCTCTGATTCACAGTGGGATGATGTAAACTGGGAATAATGCATAGTTGTTTTGTCTCTGTGGGATGGTGTCAGGATTGAATGCTGATAACATCACCTTTGAAAGACCAATGTCATTTCAGAGTTTTATGAAATAAACAGGTTTTGGATTGGGGGGGCAGTCATAGACAAGAATCTTGTTAAAATGAGATCAGTGGATATACTCTCACAGTTTCTCATAGCTTAATAGAAGTTTAAAGAAGCAATATTTAACTCCAAGTGATAGATAATGTTTATTGTAAGAATTGCACATTAATTAGTTAGATTTTTTTTAATAACTCAAATTTAATTTCCAATTTCTCATACACGTATTTAAAATTACTGATCATTAATTCTCTCATTTTAGACTCTCCCAGGATATTGGTAGAGAAATAAATACTTCTGTAGTTCAAGCATCCCCATTTATGCCACTCACAGAAACAAATGTGTTGGCAAGGATTTCATCACATAAACAGATTTTGATAAACTGATGGACAATTAATTGTCATCTCTGAAGAAGAATCCAGATGAGCCTTTTCAAATTTTGGGGTACAATATTTCCCTCAGCAGGCAGTAAAAAAAAAAGTAAAAAGTTAAAAAAGTAAAACTGGAAAAGTCTCACTGCCTCCCGTATTTTTCTTTAGTATTTTGCTTGTTTTCTACCATTGGGGATGGGGCTATTGAGTCATTTGCACCAGAAAGCACCTCTGCATTGGAAAAAAATAATATTTTTTAGCATTTGATCTCAAATGTGGAAGTGTTTCATGCTGAATTTCTCCAAAGAGCAAGCTATTAATATGCTACTTTCTTATTTATTATAACTGATTTTTATTTCTTCTTCTAATAGCACTTCATTAAATATATCCTGAGAGAAACTACCTCAAAGCTGTCTCCATGCAAATGTAACATAACAAGTTAAAATGTTACTCCCTGTCATTGAGATATCTACAACACCTCCCAGTCTAATCAAGTAGGAGTGACACTTAAAAATAGTTCAAGAGCCTAAAGCATTTTGCTATCTGAACAGTGGAGGGCAAGTATTTAGTTCCAGTGCTACAGCCCACCCACGGCAAATACAGGCATTTTTCTTTTCAAAATTAGTCTTTCTTGTTCTAGGATTTGGGGGTTTTTTTTTTGTTGTTTGTTTTCAGTAATATAGTCCTTGATATTTCAATATTGATGTACCTTTATACCAGTAGCTCCAAAATTTTTGATATTAAATGGCAAGTATCATACTGACAGTCTTGAAATTCTCTTGCTGTTCTGTGTAATAACAGTAGTCCCTTCTCTTTGACAGAGTATTTCTTGACAATGAAGAAGAGGTAAGCCTTGGAAGAAAATGGAAGGATTTTCAGTCTACACTTTCCCAGGACCAAGCAGTCTCTAAGATTCCCCATGGATTCCCATCACAATTTGCCTTAATTTCTTGACTCTTCATGTTTGTCAGTAGGGTAGTGGTGGGGGGGTTTCATGAGGATATGTGCAAAAGGTGAGGCTTCAATGATTTTTTTTACTGAGAAGATGAGGTGACTGCTTTACCCTGTAGGATAGGCTCTTGCAATGTACACATGCCAGAAATCCTGGTGAATTTCTCGAAGTCATGTATTTTTTCAACAGTATAAGAGAAGTAAAATTGTCTGCATCACATTGGCTTTTGTATTGGCTTCAGGACTGGCTTTGAGACCCTGGCATGGAAATACACAATTAACATATTTGGGCACATTGATGAAAGGAACTGATATGGCCACACTCTTTGCAGTCTAGCTGTTATTGGAAACAGCTGTGTAGTGGTACAAGCTCCATAGGGCAATCGTGTGCTTCAGTGCTAAAGTTTTAGGAAGTCTTAAGTGTGAATAACACCACATCTGTGTTCCCACTGTCTTTGTTGCCAATTAGGCAACGGTAAAGATCATCCAGTAGTGAGTCGGGTGTACTGTGAAATGCAAGTGGTTTAACCAAAACCAGAACAGAGTAAAACTATTCATGAAAAATAAACTTCTAAGTGATTAAAAAGAAAATAAAATCACATCATGAGTAGACAACATGCCTGTGAGAAAAAAGGGTGCATTTTATGACTAAATACCCAAGACATGCTTATCACTCTTAATTCAGCATGCTGAGGTGCCATGCAGAATGACAGACATGCAAAAAATCCAATTTCTGTCGTTGCAAAACAAAAAAAAGGCATTGCAACCAAACAGCTCCTTGATCTGCCAGAGTAGTGGCTGGCAAGCATTGCAGGGAAAGCAGGGGAAGAGTGGGAAAATAGGCATATAGCACAGGAAGAGTAAAATAGAGTAGTCCAGTTAATTTGGAGAATCATGTCCTCTATGATGAAAGAGTGACCAATTAGTGCCCTTGAAATCCCTCCACATGGGTGAGGATTTCAAACTCCCTAAAGTCAAAAAAATAGGTATGAAATCAAGTTTTAAAATTTCTAGTAAAATAGAACTCTTTCTCCTACCAATAAAAAATAAACTATGTCTAAGAATGTTAGAAATACTACTGAGAACAAAATACAGGAATATCAAACAAATTATCAAATACATGGAATAGACTTCATCCATGAAACTATATAAGTCAGTGACCTTCTGCATCAGAGATGCTATCTTGGACTTAGGAAATATCAGTAGAAAAATAAAGGTATCAGTCAGAACTAATGTTCTTAATAAACAAGCTTTCCACCTAAAGTTTTAATATTTATAAAGAATGCATGGAAAATTAATCCTGAAAGAAATGCGTATTAATTTTTCCTTTACAGGCAGACAAAAGGAGTATAGAGAAGTTTGGGCAGAGTGATTCATTAAAGCCGAGACAGTACTGCCTTGGCTGAGCAACTGTAGTCCAGGGACAAAAAAGACCAGAAAATCTATGAAAGGTGGTGCAGAAGTTCCTCTGAGAAATTGTGACTTATCACAAGCATGTTAGATGGAAGGTGAAAAATATTTTAAGGCTCATTTCTCAAGAGATAAAATCAGAAAGCAGTTTTTTATACTGTATGCAGTAGGCCTCAAGTGATCTACCTAGAAATGTATCAGTAGAACCCAACTGGTCACTGTTGTAGTTGTGATATTCATGGCAAGGGCTTCTGGATTAGAAAAAATGAGTTTATGGCTAAAACTCTGCTATAATCTATTGTAAAGCACTGAGAACCTTAAGTATTTCTCTTTCATAAATATGAAAATATAAGTCTTAGAAGTTATTTGACATTGATACAATTATTGTGGCTTAAAGAAGGACATCCACAAAATTTGTCAGTATCAAGGACAAATACTAACCACCAAAACAAAAAAAAACCAGCTAATGCTGCATGAAGAAGCTTAGCAAACATCCTTCCTTATATGGCTTCCTTGAACTCCCTGTGCATATTTAATTCGTTTTTGTAGCTAAGACTGCAGTGTCATGATGAAACTTTGAGCAAGTGAAAAGTATTTCAGCTTCATTTGTTCAAATCAACACAAGAATATTAACTGACCTCCAACAGATTAATGTGACTAAGTGCATTAATTGATGTATTTTAAAAGTGTATTTATTAATGAAACCTAAGGAACTGAGCTTTATTTTAATGTTAATTGTTTGAGCACTGTAAAATGCCATATTAAGTGAACTACTTTTCTATAAATTCTTGCTAAAAATTTATATAAAAATAAAAACTCCTACTCTTAGAAGTAATGCATATGAATTTTTATAATAGAAATATTGAAAAAAAACTTGAAAAAGAAAAAATGTTGAATGATAGTACTATTAATTATATTATAAATCCATATATTTTGCCTAAGGAATCAGAAATTCATGTTTGATGCAATCCATCACAGAAAATCCCAATATGGTTTTGCAAAGGAATTTTCTACGACAGAAACTCTTCTTTTTCCTTCACATATGGTAATATTTAGAATATTAATATTGATAGAAATGACTCCTTGTTTGAAAGAATTGCAGTGTCAAGGTGACCGTAATGTAATTCCTCAGCTGATTTGCACTCAGAAGTCTTTGTTTGGACAAAATTCTTTACCATAAAATATGTAAATAGATAAAAGGATATATAGCAGATTATAAAGCCAATTGGATATTAAGGTTAATAAAGGGTGTTTCCCCCATATTTATCTTTTCAGTAAAATGAAGTACAGTAATTTTTCTGTTCACAAAAGTACGGTGTAAATTGAGCACTTTGCCTGAGAAAGACAGCAACAAACTGATTGAGTACTGTTTGGTGGCACTCAGCGATATCCATAAATCAAGGCTGATCATACCTGACCTCTGCTTTGCTTCTCAGAAACAGTGAGTAGTGTTTCTGCAGTCTGGATGTTTCAGCATTGCCTTTCACATCTAGTGGGTTGGCTAAAGCTTGTTTTGCATGCTTTTGTTTATTTTCCATCCCACAAAAATGTATCTGGCTTCCATACAACAACCATCTGCAGCATTTAACTTCAGGGGTCAACAAGCGACTTGAGAGGTCAAAAAGCTGCCACTTTACAGGTGGATACCCAGGTGGACCTTGGGAGATGTTAAGGGGCAGTCCTTTTCCATTCCACCTAAAAATTAGATTATTTAAGATACTTTATGAGTTATTTCCACTTTTTGGAGCCTAAACCTGTCACCCTAGTTTTTCATTCACCTATAAGGTCATCTGATTGTCCTATGTCCATTTAATGCCTTTCAGCTCTGTAACCTGTGGTTTCTTACCACAAGTCTGTCATAGCACACTGGTATGACACAAGACAAACACCAGAAGGGAAGAGTCAAGTGTTTTATCTTCTGAAATTCAAGCTACAGGCTTCCCTCTTTATATCACTGCTCCCCTTCATGGTTTTACCAGTTTTCTTGCAGCTGGAAAGGTCAAAACTGAAAAAACCCAAACCCTCCCGTCCTACAGCATGTCTTCTCTGCCTCAGGAGAGTGTCAAACAGGCCAGGCAGCCTTCTGGGAAAAAAGGGCTTTTTCACTGTTGCTTGTAAATGTCAGAAGAACTGTAAAAATGATCCTGAAGATCTCCATGAAAGTATTTCTCGTGTGATTTGTTGATGGTACAGCTGTGTAAATCCAGAAACTAGGTCATTCACATGGGTACAGGGCATTATTTTTAAAGCAAAGCATGAACTAACAGTCTCTGGAAGGTTTGGCTAATCATTCTCCCTCTCTGAGCCTAAAGCAGTCCCTCTGTTTATAACTGGCTCTCTTTAGAAGTCCTAGAGGTGATACAGTATTTTGTTCTCTTTTAATGGAACCTGCTACCTCTCCATGTCACTCTTTGAGAACAGAACACACAAAACTTCTCCCAACAGAATCCCAAGCTTGTTAATTTTCCCTCCACAAAAATCTGTGTTCTCCCTCTCCCCTTTGTGAGAGTCTCTCTTTCTCAGCTACATCCTTAGGACTTCCCAGCTCTGTCTGAATGTGGGCATGTCTAGAGAGAATGTAAGCCACAAGGCAGAGATAAGAAAAAAAAAACCAACAAATTCAGAGTTGTACCAGTGGAGAGCTTGTTTAACAAATAACTGAATAAACAAACCTTTCTCTCCTTGACTCTTTTCATGAATATTATTGCTTTTCATTCCTAGGGTTATGTCCTCTCTATGGTATGTCTAGACTTCAGCAAGAAGAATATTTATTAAATAAGGTCAGGGTAGACTTAATACTATGAGATGATGCTCAGCCATCATCAGTAGCTCTACTTTTTCAGTGAGGCATTAAGTGTCTGTGGTAGGACAGATTAGCATGGAGATGTGGGAAGAGAAGATAAAGCACAGAAGTGGTGGATCAGCTAAGGTATTTTATATACTAACAACAATGAAAGGTTTTTTTGAAGCCTTTTGCAGTTAAGCCTTGCTATTTGTGGAGAAAAAAAAACCCAATAAAACAAATAATAAGCTATTAACAATAAGCTCCTTCCCCTTGCATCTCTGCCAAAAGAAGCATGGAAAATTTTAGCAATTTCTACAGCCTTCCATTGACTCTACTTTTAACATAACCTTGATTTTAATTCATGCATTGTAGACAGAAAATTAGAAGCTTTAATAAAACAGCCATTAGCTCTTATGCTTTATTAAAACTATTTGCACACTCTTTGTTGCTCTTGTGAGACCTTTCAATAACAAAACCCACACTTTTAATACATAAAGGAGCAAAAACTCTCAGGGAAACAGAAGAATATTAGAACAGAGTTCAATGATATAGGAAAGTACCTGGATAAAAATCCCCTTGCGCAAACATGTCAATCACATAGCGACAGAATGCATATTGATCTAACAGAGCAAAAAGGAAAAGAAGAATAATGAAGAAAGTAAATTTAGAATGTAATTTGTATTTAACAGTGAAGACAAAGTTTGGCAGCACAAAGAAATCTCTGTAGCCTTTTCATAGACAGTCTTACTTATTATATATTTGTGGATTTTTCCTGACCTTCCAGTGATTTACATCTTCAGAAAGTGACAAATTTTTGTCCAGATCTAATTCAAAACCTCTAGCCAAGAACTGCAGAGGTTCCAGTGTCCCAGAGCTATCACCTCTTTTTCTGGGCCAGCTTTGCTTGGCATATATCCTAACCCCATGAAAAAGTATGATGCAAACTGCTGCCTGGCCACATGTCCCATAGACTTTTTTCATCATCTGTGAAGATCAATTTCACAGAAAGCTGATATAAAATTAAAAAAAAAAAAGGTTTTGCATTGCAGTATTTTGTTAGTATGTTTTTACCCATATAGTAAATATGTATATTTAGTGAATGGGAATATAAAGAGAATTCTGTGTACTTACACTCCTATAGCAACAAGATTTTCCACAGAATTCTACTGTTTCACTACAGAATCATTTTCCAAACACTAATCTTTTCCAATATACATGTGTATATTAAATTTTTGTGTATATATTTTTTTCAAACTATAGTCTTCAGAAATTGAAGCTTCTGAATCTAAATGAAACACTGATTCAGGGAGTGTTGATTGTCTATTGATTTCTCCTACATATAAGCAGAGTTGGAGAGCTTAATAAAAATTTCCAACATTAAGAATGATAAGGAAAAGTTATCAGCTTTAACTGAGTACAAAAGAATTTCAATATTGCTGGATTCTTCAGCAGGTCAGAAAAACGGCTTGTTGCTCCGGTGGACTCTAAGGGGCGCTTGCTTTGAAAGCTAATGTTGATGTCTAAATGCCAGCTCTGGTTTGCTAAGTTAGTTCTCAGTTGTCCTTGAGTGAAGCATGTTCACCCATCTGTCCAAGACTCTTCTAGAACAGTTCCTACACTGTAGAAATCACATCTCTTCCTCTCTCCACCTCCTGTGGCATCTCTGCCCTACTCACTTACAAAGCCACTTGCTTTCCCCATTGCCAACTCCAAAATAAAATTATGCTGGCTTGGGAATAATTAAAGTTTTTTAAATGGCATTGCTGTTAAATTTAAATGCAAAATTTAATTCCCAAGTATGTGACACTCATTATATTATTAACTTTCATGCATAGGTCACTGCTATATCACTATCACTTGAGGCTGAGGCATTTCTGTGAGTGCTGCTCTGTTATGTTGACTGACACAGCAAACCCTGGATGAAGAGCTAGAGCTTTCAAGTCATTTTTTCCTATGCAGATGTAGAAATTAGGAAAAGTTTTACCAACTCAACAAATATCCGAAGACTTTTTCTAGCTGATAGAAGCCGAGGCAGCTGTTTTGTGTTAGTGAGATGGCAAGGGTAATAGTAGTCAGGATTGTAGAGCCTGGGGCAAAACTTTCAGCATATACACAGGGTTATGGCTGTAAACATTGCCTTTAAAACCTCTAATGAATATTCATAATAATTTTTAGTTTCATATTTGGGAATTCAAATTTATCTTTCTGGCTGACTCCAACTTTGCATTCTGCCCTTAAGGCTACAGTATCTGCCCTAAGTCTATATGATAATTCTAAAAAAAACACCAAAAAACTGTGTGTGTGAGAGAAAACGTCTACAGATCTGTTTTCTTAAGCCCACCTAAAGCTACTGAAGCCAGCAAAGTGCTTGCACTGACATTGACACAGTTGCAACAGGGTCTCAGTAAGTATTTATGTATAAAATGGAGCAATGCCAAGACTTTAGCCCAGAAAGCAAATGTTAGGGCACAGTTCTTGCACAAAAACCTTCTTTTTTTAGCTCTCTTTTGCAAAAAAACCCTCTATCTTTGCTGGCTGTTGGGAAGATTTCCTGGACCATTTGGGGCATTGTACAAAAGACTGCTAGAGGATATGGAACAAAATTGTGGCAGGGGACAACACACCACATGGTCAATCCCAGGGCAGAGCACAAGCCTGTGCTGGTTCTATTTGAGTTGTGATATAGACATAGGCTGAGGCCCTAGAATCACACCATTTCATTGATACTAAAATAATCTATCTTTTAAACGTAGTGTTATAGAACAGAAAGAAATCAGCCTGTGTTGTTGATTTTATCTTTTTTGTTGTTGTTGCTGTATTTTTTGTTTTTGTGGGTTTATTTTATTTTGTGGTAATGTAATTTGAATAAACTTTTAAAAAGGCCTTGATCTTAATTGTACCTCAGAGAATAGATTTGGTATTAATTTTCTTCTCATATTTAGCAACTAAAGCCCCAAAAATGAGATTTATAAAATAAACTGAAGGCAGAATATGAAACTTGTAATAACAAAAAATATAATTTCTATATGGCATAGCAAGGTGCACTATAACATCCTATTTAAGTTCATAGAAATGCTACCAATCAGTAAAGATTGGAATCTAAGGAATTTTAAATGAATATGATTTTTCAAGTGCCTCTTCATGGCTAAAAATCCATTTTAATCTAAACTCCTTTATTAAAAAGAGAATTTTACACTTTAGTTTTCACCTAAAACTCCATAATGGTAGCAGAAATATTCATATAAGTACTAATAACTCATGTCAAAATCTGGGACTAGATTCTTAATGATAAAAATACTCATCGATGTTTCTGTCTTTGGACATAATATGATTTACCCAGGGAGATGACCTATCCTTTTTAATTTAAATTTCAGTACTAAATGATGCAACAACTCTTTTGTGATCACTGCTTTATTTTTTTGCATTGTTTCAGGTAAGCTGGCAGAACTACTCCCTTGAGCAAGTAAAAGTAAAGATTGCAGGACCAGGAAATCTCCACAAAACTGCATCAACTTTAAAATTACGTTCACTTTCGGTCACAGTGGGACTGAAATATAAAAATGAATTTTTTAGAGTATCCAGCTGGGTAGCAGTGGCTTATGGTGGAAAAAGGAAGCACGACAGTAGGAAGTGCAGCTTTCATTAGATGTGTGTCTCCAGTGATAAAGGCAGTTGAAGAGGCTCCTTCTTTCTCCCACTCCAGCTGCTTATTCTCATTTTCACCTGCTGGGATTCTATGCACAGTCTCTGAGGTCACACTCTAAAGCAGACTTGCAAAGTGATCTGTTAATGTTTGATGTCAAGATGGATCATTTTGCTAATATTTATCCGCTAAAGTTGTTGGGAATCCCACAGAAAACAAACCAACAAAAAAAATCCACCACTATTCTATTGGTCTCTGTAATCTTTGATCCCTACTTAAAATATTTTTTTGTCATTTGCACAGCTTTTTATTTTTTTTTGAGAGTTTCCTGAATATTATGGGGATGATCCCACTGTGCACTGAAACTCTGCCAGAGCAAACAAAAAATTAAAAGAGATTTTCACCTTTCAAATAAATTGAACAATGTTCTGAATTTTGTCCTTGGTCACAGCAATCAGTGAGATAGATGATGCTTTGATTCTATGCCTCAAAGGTCTCAGTATTTCAAGTAAAAGACAAAATTAACCTGAATATGATTAAATACTAAAAAATACTTGTTCATACTAAAAAAATACTTGTTCAGCAGACTATGCATATCAGAAAGTGGGCTATGTCTCAAACTCACAGTTTTCTAGAAAAGTATAATTTAGGCAACTCCCAAGGGGTCCACAGCGGTGGTTATGAAAATCTGAGAGAATCCGATCAGGCAGAGTCAGATATCCAGGCAGAAATGGCTTCTTTGATGTGCAAGCACAATGATTTATCTGTGGTTAAAAGCTAAAAGAATCAGATAGGTGCACTATGCAACACTGAGCTGCCTCTTTCAATGTCAGAATAATCCTACTGCTACTGTGTGGCAGTTCATACAGAAAGCCAGGTCCTGCTGCCTTCATTCATACAAAATTGTACTTAGTGCCATGGAAATGCCACAGGGAAATCAGGGAACCAGTCTATGCAACCTGAGAGTAGAAGAACTCAGGTTTACTCTGACAAAGTGGAGTATACAGTTAACACCTTGTTAACTCTGTGGTGTCAATGCACGTTGATTCTTTGTTTTATCATGTAATTTCTTCCTTTCACCAGACTAATAGCGCTTATTTCCTTTTTGGAAGATATTTGGAAGCTGTTCAAATTAAATTACATCAGGCAGGTATGTCACTATGTTGTACAATACCTGACGACCTGACAGTGTCTCGTACAACATGATGTCAGATAAATTATGTCATTCCTTTTACACTGTCACTACTTTCAATATGGTTACAGAGGACATATGCAGATGTAGAAAAAAACCAAGATTCCGAATAGGTCGTTGGACAGTCTGAATATTCAAAAAAACTCTGCTTGCAATCTACTACATTAGATGCTACTGAGCAAATCCATGAAGTCTCAGACCTATTTGAAGAGAAATTGGTCCTTAGTAAAGAAGGATTTAAATTAAAATGAAACTTTAGCCATGACAAAATTCTAGAACCTTCTGATTATATACATTGAACTTAGTTTATTTTCTGTAATCATATCCTAGCAGTGTGAGGTTCATGTGGAATTTATTTGTACTGCACTTTGGTTTTTCATGGGTGGACTTTGGTCCTTGACCAATTTAACTCAATTCTCTCTCTTTCTTCCCTACTACCTTTTTAGGATCTTCCTCTGTTTCCTCCTCATTTTGTTTACCTTTCTTGTCCGATTTCGTTACAGTCTGAAGAGCTTTCTCCTCCTTAGCTTTCGTTTTGGCCTTTATTAGCCCAGTTTCTGTTGTTTTTGCCTCTGCCTGCTTGACCTTCTCCGCCGTCTTTGCTTCTCCTTTTCCATCCTTCACTTCCTTTTTAACTTTTGCTTCCACTTTAGTGCTCTTTACTTTCTTCTCCTCTGCAGGTAAAAAAGAAAATACTTTCAGTGTTATACTCTGCCCCCAACATAATACTCAGTGCCATTTACTTTATATTGTGAAATTAATAATGAGTATTTCTTCATTATTAAGAGGTGGGTAAGATATGATGAAAATTATAATCCCCTCAAACCAGGCAGAATTAAATAGAAATATGAGATCCAAAGAGGTTTTATCTTCAGTGCTGTACCACATACTTGGCTGATGCTAAATATAATAGAATATAATAAATAATATTAAGTGTTTCTATTATGATGTTTTATGGTATAAAGTAGGGAGAAATATGTCATGAAGCAAAAATATTTGGGAGGTACTATATGAACAAGCTTAGACTTCAGAATTAAACAGCTGTAAGCTGGAAAAATAGTGTTGGTCATTTTTAAGGGTTGCTTTCATGCATCAATTCTAGATCTCAGTCCAAAATGTTTTGAGTTCTTGTGTATGACTCAACACCAGTTCATGGGGCTGAAAGTGTCTGAGACCAATTCATGAGATGCCCTTCAGCAGAGTGAGGACGCTTCCAAGGAGAATTAACCAATTGTAAATATCAGTAGCTGGAACTACACAGAGCTGGCGAGACTAAAAGTATTCTTTCTGCTTTTATGTATCAGCAGCTTTTTCTCACCTGAGCCATGCATGTTCCCAGTATGTGTGTTTCTAGTTCATTCCAGTGGAAAATCCAATAGTAGTATAAACTACCACTGGATATCTTTTAAATTAATCTGTTTAGCGCTAAGTTCATGCTCCTGTTTTCTTCATAGATCTAAATGTCTCCATTCTTGAGGCAATTTTTGTATGCCACCAAATTTATGTTTTCTGTAAGGCTCTAGACTTCTGTTAAATCACTGAGATGACTAAACTGATTTTATCAGTATGTAAAGTGGAATATCTAACTATTGCAAACCAGAATTCAATTATTTTTATAAGAGCATTACTAGTTCCAGACAAAGACAGGTATTGCTGGCTAGTAGAGTAGACAATTAATTTCCTTAACTAGTTAACTAGTTATAGTGAAAATGTATGTCAGATCACTTGCAGGTAGGCTTACCTGTTTTTCAATGAAATGGTGGTTCATACTTTAATTCTCAATTTGAAATTTCAACAGATTTTGAAAGAGATCGAGCATAGAATTAACCCCTAGATGTTCCAGAGACATTTTAATTCTGATTGTGTATTACTTTCATTTTATGTATCTGATTTTTCATGCACGTTTAAAATCTCTGCTTGAATAAAATAAATATGCATTCTAATGTCAATTCAGTTTAAAAACTGTAGTATAGATAAATAAGTACCTTTGGGAGGAGGTTTCTTTTCAGCTTTTTCATGTCTTTCAGGTGCATCTTTTTGAGTTACTAGAAATGAGAACAAGTTTATATTAGGAAAAAAATGCACAAACAAGAAAACACTACCAAAACACCAAATCATCACTGGAAAGGTCACATTTCCTTATGATTTCTGTTTCTCAGTTTTCAAAATTCTTGTTTTCAGATTCATATAGTGGAGAAAATAACTTCAAAATATCTGTTGAGGCTCCCTTATAGAAAACAAGTGAGTCACACAGATGTGAAGCTTCCAAGGGCATGTTTTTGCTGTATATTCCAGAAGAAACAAACTTGGTCATGTCAAGTGCTGAGCAGACACGGACGTGGCCTTGTGCTCCAGCCAACAGGAAGTCACGTGGCTGTGTTTGTCTTACAGAAAGGTGTTTTTCTTAGCTTGGGCTCTTTATCTACAAACACAGCCATAAGTCTGGTGCTCACTCCAGAGCCCAGCTTGGGTGAGTTCATGTCTGCATAAGATACACTGTGTAAACACACACATGACTATGTTCCTGCAAGGCTGTTAAAACTTTATGCAGACCTCTATCTTTGTCCTCCTGGTCACCATCCAGACAGAATACCAGAACAAACCAGCCTTGGGAGTTAATTACACTTCTTTCAACTGATGACTACATAATAGCAGCGCCCACTCTAACTGAATTCCATCCTGGAATTTCAGCCCGTACGAGTTGATATTTAGACTTGATTTTATTTATTTAAGATGTTTTTAGAGGTTGTGTTTAAAAAACATTTATATCACTGAGGCTCTTTGAAGCCTTTATCAGAGCCTGAAAATTTATCTTGAGTCTTTGTAATAAGCATAAAGGAAACCTGCTGCCTGTGTGGGAAGTAGCCACAAGATTTTTCAGTATGTCCATTCCCCAGAGCTGGACAGGACCTGAATATTTTCATTTGCTAGAGACTGCAAGTGGTTGAAATAGCCCCTCAGCACTGCTGGTAGCTAATCCAGTTTAAAGCAGACCCCTGAGAAAAGGGAGGCAGGCTTGGCAATGGAAAGCTCAGCAACACACTGCTGGCAGAAATGCACCTTTGGACATGCTGAGGACAACTGTCCTGATGCCCTGATGCCATAGGGATTCACAGCATAGAAACTACCCAAGAGAGGGCAGCATGTCAATGTCATACTGCACCTACAAATCTCTGCAGCTACAGTGCCCAAATTCTTCATAAAATTTTCCAGCCAGTGACTGGAGTCATGGCTGCTATTAAACACATTAAGGCTCTAAGTGATTATTTGGTTAGCTTGCAGAAGATAAATGGGTAAAAAGGCTGGCTGCTTATTAGGACTACATCAGTGATTCTTGAAAGTTATTTGCTTTTCAAATCAACACAGACACTATGGGCATTTATTTTCTCTGGCTTACTTCACCATGATTTTATTTTATGAAAAAATCCCACACTTTCAAGCTATGCACTGAAAGTAGAAAAAAACCCTAACAATATCCTTTTAAAAGAGAGACTGAATAATGGCTACCCTTCAAAAATTTTTAAGGCTTTATGGCTTCATTCTGCTTTCTTCCTTTCTTCACTTTTACCTTCTATTTTATATTTCTCCCTAGACTATGGTCAAGTCAAAAAAGGGTGATTTGTATATTTGCATCTATATTGTCTGAACATTCAAATTAAACCTAGTTAATTCACACATCCCAACATCATGAGATTATTCTCAATGCCATAACAAGCTGATATGAATATACCTTGCATAGTTTTTCTTTGAGAGAGTTAACTGAGTAAAATAAAAAGAGACAAAGACCGAAACTGAACTTCACGATAGAAATATCTAACTTCAGAGAAAAACATTCAAATGCCAAGCAATAGTAAATATTAGTCTTTTAAAAATGGTATAATAGGGCAAGGTGATTGGATTTTAAAGTTCCCCTGTCCAAACCATAGCAAAAAATGGAATTATCAGTCAAAAGAATAATGAAAATCACCGCTCACACACCCATGGTATTGCTTCAAAATACATATGATAATTATTAGATATGTAAATCTTAACCAAAACCACTGCTGCCATAGAAAACAGTAAAAATCATCTACTGAAATTAAAATGTTATTGAAAAAAAAACAAAGGCGAGAAAATTAAATTCTGTTTTTGGATATGATGGAAGACCCAGCCCGAGAGACAGTAAATACTCTTGCATTAGGTCTGCATCAGGTAGAAAACTAATACACAAGAGAAAACCTTCTTTGCAGGCAAATTACTGAGTCCCTTTGTGGGGGAAAAGGCATCACGGAATGCAAATAAAATAGTCATAGGTTTTGTTTTTAGCTGTGAAAGAACAATTTGTAATAAACACTGTGCGTCAGAACAGGAGAGTAAAGCAAAAAAATATGCTGAGCAAGACTTCACTCAGGGGCTGATCAAGATCTGCTCAAATAAAAGTGACAACACCCAAAAATGTACAACATGAACTCACAGAGCTTTGTACTTTAAATACTTATCTCCACACTCTCCCAAGATTTCAAGCACTTAAATTATACAACTTTCAATGATGATCTACAATACCTTTAGATGGTGCTTTCTTTTCTTGTTTTTCTGGCTTTTCAGGTTTCTCTTTGTGAATAGCTAGAAATAAAACCAATAATCTTAATGGTCATTAAAAAAAAGTTGCATTTAAATGAGAAAAAGGATCAGGGAACACAAGTAGGCACCATGGTTATGCATGCAAAGAATGAGAAAGATTGATTCAGCTGCTGCTGTTTGGTTTTGATGCCAAAACATGGGATTGGGGACTTTCAAAAACTCATCTGCCATCACTGAGGTCTTCGCCCTTGGCTGGAGGAGCAGCAGCCTTTCTAGCTCCACTGTCATCCCATGAAAGAAGATAGTCAAGAACAGTCATTTATATTGATTACTGTTTTTCTTTCTTTAATATATTTATACACTATAATTTACTGGTTTATTTTGGTTTACTGTTATTTTTTAGCTTTTTGTTTATTACTTTGGTTGACTTCTGAAGGATTTTCTGAACTCCACAGACAACTAAGAGTTTTTCCAGCTATGAATGATTAAGCACTATAATTAATTACAAATCTAATTGCAGTGACATTATAACTAATGTTCTTTGGGGCTTTTTGTTTGCTTTTAATTTCCACCTTACAAATTGAAATTAACGGCTCTGTGGCTCCTAGATTTCTGTTTCAAGTTTCAGAATACACCTGAGCTGCGTGGTAGTCACTGAGTGGTGGGTAACCTGAAATATTCTCCTGTATGGGCTCTGATTTGCTAATTTTTTGTGATTAGTGTTAGCACAGTGACATGTCCACAGATGTGGAGAACTGTCGTCTGCATGGGCTGAAGGGCCCTGAGCTGGCCTATGGGATCATGTGTGTGAAAAGATGCAGCTCCCTATTTGAGTATGGAGTATGAGATAATCCTAGGAACACAAAAATGTATGCATGAGCACTGAGCTGGTGTTTAAAAAGAAAGTAACAATTGGGGAATATAAAACAGTGCTAGATGCCTATTTATTGCAAGTACTGAAAGAATTAGTCCTGGCCTACTTAGTGGCTATGCAACGGCCCTACGCAGTATTCTATTTAAAATGCTTTTTTTTTCCACATGGCCTTCCTGATTACCTCTGTGAATGGGCTGTCAGGTGCCTTTTTCTTGGATGACCATAGTCACTTAGCAACAATTCTTACTGCAAGTGTTGGAAATACTCAGTGATTATCATAAGATTACACTAATCCAGAGTACAAAATACATTATCTCTTTCCCCCAGGAAAAAAAAAAAACCACAACAAACCCCCCCCCCAAAAAAAAACCAA
>VWZU01010323.1:1203673-1218495 GCA_013397095.1 Sterrhoptilus dennistouni
AAAAAAAAAAAAAAAAAATCAGCAAAAAACATGCAGAAGGAAATGCTACTTAGTGTGTAAGACTGAAAACCTTTTTATTATTTCATATTTTTTTACAATATTATTTCATATTTCTTTTTTTCTCCAATTAAAGTGATACATAGATGGAAATTGAGTAGAGAATTATCTTTGGGGTACCTCCCAATGTAAAATAAATTCTGACATTAAATGATTACCTGCATGCCTTTCCTTTTTTTCAGGTTTTTCTTGTCTTTCAGGTTTGTCTTTACTTGTCACTAGGAAAGAAAGAAAGCATTATATATATCCAAAAAAAGAAAAAGAAAAAAAAGAAAAAAAAAAAGTGGAAAAAAATAGGTATCCAAAACAATTTCACCAAGATAAGCCTTAGGATACTAAGTGGCAGAGTGGGTTAGTGCTGAGCTGCCCCATGCATATTTTCACCATGTACATCACACTACAGGGCTGTGAGCAGCCAGCTCTGGCTAACACGTTACTGCCATGGTAACATGCCTCAGCTGTTTGCTGCATAACATCATCTCTTGCAATTGCCTGTCAATTCCAGAAGAATTTCAGAAAACTGTCAATTACTAAGGCACGGCTCACAGTAAATGGTGATGCCTGTGATAGAAAGAGGGCTTCACCTTGGCCACCCCATACTCTGTCAGACACAGGTTGTAAAAACCCTGGAATCAATCTCGGAGCATAAGAGAATCACATGTGCAAAGGATACATCTGTGACTTGCCAGCTGGCTCGAAATGGGTAATCAGTAATGGATATGGATAGCTAGTAATGGATATAGATAGCTAGTAATGAACACTACCTGAGGCCAGTCCCTAGCAATGATGATCTCAGAACCATAATTAGTTCTCCAGTATGTACAAAGCAAAACTAACATTATGACACTGGAAACTGCATTATGCTATACATTTGTTCACAGAACACTTTCCATTTGATTTTAGGATTTTACAGTATAATTTCCCAGAAAATGAAAAACAAATGTGTGGGGTTTAGAGCACTTCTGAAAGAGCAACTGTGAAAATGCAAGCCCAGTTTAAGTTTAACACCTGTGGAGATTTCATCCAAGTTTAGCAAAACTCCTTTTGTCGAGGAGATAAGAAATTTCTTTTACAGTATCATGGACTCCATATGTAACTGGATGCAAAAGAAGAGTGGTAGGCAATATTCAGGCTTCCACATTTTTAAGTAATATAGTGATGAAATACATGAGGATATGGCTGATGTCTCTGCCTGAGACACTGCTAAGTGACTGAGACACTTCTAATTACTCTCTGTGTCATTAAATAACTTTCTTAAACTTCATCCCAGAAGCTGATTATAGACTAGGATAGGATGCTATTTATACTCTCTATTATCTGGATCTTGAAAAGGCAATGTATTTAACGTAGAAAATAATCAGCAAAAATACAGGGGTGTAGTCTCTGGAGTCTCCCACTTGCACTACAAGGAAATGGGTCTTAGAAAGACACACATTCATAGTCTGAGTTTTGAAATTTAATGTACAGTCTGAAAGTAATGTTTGGTAGTGCTGTGAATACAGAGAATCTATACACAGTAGGGTTTCCATAGCAATTTTGGCAATAGTTCACTAAATAAAACTAATAGTTCACTTCAAGAAAATATACTTTTAAGTAGACAGAATATTAATAGGATTTATGGCAAGCTGAGGCAGTATAATTGTCATTTTTTTCTACTGGCCCTCTGAGTTTGGAAAACTCAGGATAATTTTGGAAAAGAGGATAATTTTTTTTCCTGTTCTAAGAAACTTAATAAAACATTAAATATTGTTCTCCTGTGAAATCAAGTTGAAGAGTTCCCTAAATTTTCCACATTATAACAGAAGTCTTAAAGATAAATCCATGTTTTAATATGGGACATTATTGCCTTTGCTTTGTCATTTATCCAAATCCCAGAAAAAAAATCTCCCATGTCATCACCAGTCTATTTTCTACTAATAAACCTTCATTCTAACAGACACCTCAATTTATATGCATGACATTAACTTCTAAAATCAGTCTTGTTAGCTCAAAGCACTTTGAATTACTTATATGAAATGGAAAAATTCTGATCAGAGACCATTAGAAAGGCCTAGTCAAGCACAGTTTCCAGAAGGTGCACATTCACTCGTGTTCTTGGCCTGAACAAGTCTGCTGTGGCTGGATATTCGGTCTTGCCTTTTCTTTTTCGGTATGATCACTGGCCTGTTTGCTCTTCCAGAATGTCTTTATTACTCCAGCCCAAGACTTCATGAGCCATAAATTAGTACAAAGGACACATTCTCAGAAGAATTAAAGTTTTTTGAAAAGTAGGTGCACTCCACCAAAATTCCATTTTGCTAAAATATCGTCACAAGAGGCAAACTAGGTGGCGGCTCTTGCAACCCAGAGCTAACTCATGAGTTGTGGGTGGAGAGTAAGCAGCATCCTGATTCTGACTCCTACAAAGGATCTGTAATTTGTTGTTGGCATACACCACCAGGAAATTATTATTTTCTCTCTAAAACCTTTCCCCAGTGTCTCTAAAATTAATCTGGAGGAATTACTGTTGTTTTTTGGGTTTTTTTAAAGCAGATTTTCCAAAGCAGAATGTCTACAAGGACCATTTCCAGTATGTTATAATTTACTCATTACATTTTGGTGCAAAGTATTCTCAAGGACAAATAATGTGATTGGATTTATTCAAGAAGAATAAAAAGGACACCTATTTTTGCTCTGGGCATTTTTATATAACTTACTAGTACAGTAAAGACTTATTAATTAATATATGAATACAATTTCAGCTTTTCTGCACAGTGATGAGTTCAAACTGTTTTTAAAAACTTCATTCTCCTTCCAGCTGGTTTTCACAACACCTCCTCCATCCTTAAACATTTTTGGGATCTAGAAGAACAGTCTGAGAGTCAATATATTAGACTATTTTGAATCACTGATAAAAAGACAGAGAATATCAAAAGCTGAATACATACCCTTTAGGGGTTCCTTCTTCTCAATTTTTTCTTGTTTTTCAGGTTTTTCTTTGTGTGTTGCTACAAATAATAAACAAATAAATAAACTTCAGCTCGCGATCAATCTGTAATCTAGAAGTATAAAGCACACTTATTATCTCATGAAAGTGATCAAGGAAAAGCATTTGCAAACCCAAATAATGGATTTTAACTCTGAGTCACAGGTACTTGATGATGTATAGACCTTCTAAATGTCAGTATTTAATTCTAGACCCAAGAGAAATATTTTTCTTGAATGAGTCTTCAGATATTAGATTATATTTTTCTGAAAGAAGTGATTATTCAGCAACCTCAATCTAATCAGTTCTTTCTCTTTTGGTCCCATTACACAACCACCCTGACTCTAAGATTTCTGACTGAGGAAATTATTTTCAGCCCTTGACAGCATTGCTTTCTATTCTTAACAAAAAACTGGCCAGCATATTCCTTTCTGTGCTATTTTTTTCTTTATTTTTAGCTGTCACTTCCGTCACAGGATGGATTAACAAGGCAACATCTCTTTTAATCAGAGTGTAACCTCAGGAAGAGCAGCTGTTCAAAACACAACTGACTCCATGTCCTGCAAGAGGCAGCAAACATGAGTCCTTAAGGACTCGATTGCCCACCCAGGTCTCAGACCATGTTACAGAGAGGTTCAATCCCATGTACTAATGACTTTATTCTTAGCAAACCCATACTACTAAAAGACTAGCATTTTGTAATTTCAGGGAATTTTTTTTGTTACTGTACCCAGGTTTCTGGGAACAAGTAAAACAAATTCTGATTCAAAGACAATGAGCTTTATAAACCAGCACGTTATGCTTTTGTATCCATTCATTTCACTAGCTTTGCTGTGAAAGCCATTTCACAAAAGTGCAAACATTTTTTATTGTCTGAGTGTTTCCACATTAAAAAGCATGCTGCAGTCATTAAGAAAAATCATCCAGAACGTTCAGTAAATTGATTATGTCTTATATGTGTTTGGATTATCCAAAATTCCTTTTCAGTCATAATGAGTAAATTATTGCTGATAACAAATAGCAGTACAGTTGAGAAATATTGAAGAGAGATATTTCAAAGCCTTTAGAAAAGGTGGACAGCAAATTTACACTAAAAAAAAACCAGGCCGTGAAGAAAGCAGCAGCACCAGCAATGTATTATTGAATGAATTACAAACTGCAACTCATTCAAATGCTTTAGCACATCTAGGAGCATATCAAGAAAAAAAAATTCTCCAAACTGAGTCTTTTTTGAAGAAATTGTAACACATTTTAACATCTTGCATTTGTATTAGCAGATGCTGGCTCTATGCTAAACACTTTCGTCAGTTTTGGCTGGACCAAGAGCACAGTTTCACAAACAATGACTCTGTGATGGTCAATATGAGTGAAACATGAGCTTCTACACATTCAGACAAAAGCTCTTGTAGTCCCTATGCCAAAAAATGCAGCTGAACTCTGCAGAGCAGACTGATAATCGTAAAGCTTTTTTTCATCCATGGTATATCTTACTTGCGTAAGAGGGGTTATTGTGGGTTTTTAAAAATTTATTGTAGTTTTTCCATAGCAGTCCCTTATTTCATGATTTTAGAAAAAAATCACACAACAGGAAAACAAACCAAATAAAACCAAAAGAAAAAAATGCAAACAAAACTCATACCCACACGATAAACACATAAATTATCCTTGATCAACATTAACTGAATTGAATGTCAGTAGACCTGAAAGTGGACAGAAAAATCTGATTTAGGTTTGTTTCACATCCTCGAAATGATGTAAAACTGCAAAGAAATACTAATATTCATGTGGACTACAGTTTAAAACATGCAGAAGGGATCAGTTGGCCCCTTCTTGAGAAAGAAAAGTAACTTGATGTATCTGGGCAGGGAGCCTGGAATGTGGATAAGCAGAGACCAGGCTGGCATAAGCATAAGCTATTTTTCTCTTCCCAGTTATAGGCTGAAGGTGATCTCTGGTTAGCTTGGGAGCCTTATCCTGTGTGTTGATATCCCCATAGCCTCAGAGGTTGCTAATCTCAGATTGTAATGTTTATCATTACCTCTTATGGGCACTGTCAGAGCTACGGCTTCCCTAATTGGGGAAGGGCAGGTGCTGCCAAAACTTAAAGTGTTCATGTTTCAGGGCTGTGATCACTGGCCATTTTTGACTCTTCAATCACAAGACCAATAAAATCCACTGAAGCTTTTGATCTGACAAATTTAAATCTGATATTTCTTAACATCTTAACTCTCCCTTGGAATGTTTTCATGTTCGACTTCATATGTAATCATAAAAGCTCTGTCATAGAAAATACATCACTGTCTACAGATCTTTTCCAAATTTTGCCACTTGGATATCTTTTTCTTTGTCAAGGGTTTAATACATGCTCTTTATCAAGCCCACAATTCTAGGTACAAGCATTCAATTTTAGAATTAGCCAGGCTGGCCATACTGCCATGTTTCTGTAAAACAAATTAGAGTTGATTGGATTTTCTTTTCCATATTAAAAAAAAAAAACAAAAAAAACCACCCCATAGGCACATAAAAATGTTTTTAAGGCAACTTACTTACACATTCTTCAGCTGAAAAATGCTGAAACTCAAACTGTTCCTTCAACTCCAATACAATAATTTCATCAGCTTTATGACACATTTTGTAATTAAAAAATCATCTCTTTTGTTACCTCTGCTACTAGGATGCTGGTGCCATCCATTAAAAAACCCAAAAAACCCCAGACTTAAAAACCAAGCAGATTTATGGCAATTATGGAAGTTAAATTTTTTCCACAAATTAAAACAAGTTTTCTTGGACTTCCTTACAGATACCAAGAACTCATAAGCGCAGACTGAAGTGTTACTAGCATTGGAAAAAAAAATATAACACCCCAACCTAATTTTCACTAACCTAGATTTTAGAAATTGCTGAAACATTTTTGCATGTATTTGAATGAAAATTTAGCCTGAGGCGAAAAGATGAACATGGGAAATCTCATCCTAAGTGAGTGGAGTGTGATAAATTTATAAATAATCTAAAATAGAAGCTTATAATGGAAAATTTTAAGGTAATTTAACAGCATATTCCTAACTTAATATTTCTATCTACTTCACAGAAAAATAAAAAGAAGAAGCATTGCATATATGTGAGAGGATTTTCCTAATTTCAATAATCATCACAGATTTTATTTGCATCAAATAAAAGACATAGTGAAGGGGGATGTGATTCAGTTTTTCTTCAATAAAGTTCTCCAACAAAGACATTCCACACTCCAAAACAGAAAGTGCAAAAAGAAGAGATTTAGTAAGACATTACTTCTGTACCTAAGAGAAGCAAAAACAGTTTCCACCTGAATAAGTCTTAAGTCTGCTGCTTAGTCCAAAGGCAGGTGAGGAGTGCAGTAAGCATGGAGCAGAGATTGCTCGCTCCAGCTAACAGACTAAGTGCTTGTCTACAGAGCAGCACTCTCAGGAAAGTTAAGATAAATGAACTAATACAATGAAGTTAGAGTGCATTAGTCAGAGAGCACTAAATCTCTGTGTAGATGCTTTCATTTGGAGGTAAAGCAACTTTAGATGGCTACAACTTAATTCTTCTTGAAGGAACACTGAAAATAAAAGGGGTTGGTCTAGGGAGGGGCATAGACTCCCAAGTCCAAACACATAATTTAAGAAAACTATAGCTATGTTGCCATCTGTACCATGTTCTCCAGTTTGAAGTTAAAGCACGAATTGCTGTAGCTGTACCTAAGAATTCAGGATAGACAGATTTGTCTGTGTACTAAATATGCCTTTAAATTTATGAACTTTGTGAAAATATGTGTGTTTCTAGCATACTAGGATTTGTATGATGTAGCTCCATTTGTCTATCTAGCTGTCTCAAATAATTTGTCTTCCAGCTACAGCAAATTAACCAGCATTATATTGTTTTCTTCCATACCTCACTCCAACAGCAATGTATTAGTGAAGTGATTTTGGGAAAAGCCACACAAAAATCAACATTTTCCCATTCCTTCTCAAAGCCTGTTTTAGTTAGAATTATTTCCCAGAAATGCAGGACAATCCATTACACTGGTAAGATCAGTTTTCCATAAAAATCAGAAATTATCATTGGACCTTCCATTAGACAGAACTTCTGTACTTACATATACTTTTACCTCGATATTTTTTTTATTATTGTTCTTACTTTTTGCCAAAACAACACATTATTGGTAAAATAACAAAACAACTCTTACTGGTAATAATAGTAAATAACAATTCTTAAACAGTCACCAGCAGCAACTCAGAGTCCAGAAAAATCTATCTAGAACACAATAGCTAGATGCTCAAGAGAGTTGTGTGCAAGAAGATAATGCCTTATGCCTTTGCTGGCTGATCAAGCTCCTGGTCATGCAGTTCAGTTTCCACTGCCCTTGTGAAATTATTAATACCCCAAATACCAAACTGGAAAAGCACTACTTTGTGTGTAATATTACTTTATATTGAATTTCTACTTATGCGTACACGTTATCATGAAATAATTTGATTTCAGGGCTCTTAAGCATGACCAATGGCTTTGTGAAATTATTTCTCAGAGTACTTCTTTCCAGGATTAAATTGGCTGCAATAATTGAAATAGACATTATTGCTAGTAGTTTATCAAAATATTTAATTAAAAGCAAATTTTAGGGCACCAGTTTCCCTGGTTCTCAATATTGTTTGAATCTTTTAATTTCAGTCACTTCCATCTGGGATTTTTATTCATTATAACCGTTCCTCATATTTCAGTTCAATCTTTCAAAAATGAGGTTTATAGATTGAACTCCCTTGTAAATTGTGGGGCTTATACTCAGAGGATTTGACTATTCGAAAAAATATAATTAAATTACTTTTAAAACTCTAGTGTTCCCACATGTTGTGCAGAAGACAGAAATGTTTTTTCCATTTCCTGCTATTAAAAATAATCATTTTACTTTGGATTTTTCCTATGAAAACAATAAAAGACTGTATTTGTACATATTTCTTGAAGGTACTTTAGAAGGTAACAGTAAAATTCCCTAAGGATTCATGGCTTTATCACACTGACAGAGGCCAGACAAAATGTTTTCTTGTAATTGTTCCTCCTATGTACAAGTCACATTGTTGGGATTAAATATGAACACAAAGTATAGAAAAAAATTGTTTTGTGCTTCAGCAACTGATTGTATAACTAGAGACTGCATTATCAGGCACGTGAATAATAGGACTTAATTAATGACAACTGAAGATTTCTTTTTCCTGGCATCTTATAACTCCTTTGTAATAATTTCTGCAATGTTAAAATTGTTCTGTGTAAAGAAATGCACTTTTGTATAGAGGAAATGGTACACAAGAGGATCTTTTGGTCAAGATTGCAACATCATTTGTGTTTTTAGATTGCTTTGCTTGAAAAAACTATAACTGGGATCCTTGCTAATGGATCTGAGTTCATTATTGCCTGGATTGCCCACTGGTACCCTAAAAAATTCATTTTGATAAAACATGATTTATAAAATAGTTGGGAAACAGTTCCAGGCAGTCCAGATGACCCTGATTAGCACAGAATTGGAGGTGAAAAATACTATAAAAACATTTTACAGAGATGTAAAATACTATAAAACCACACTAAGAATACATATAGAAATGAAGATAATTGCATGAGGGAGGGAATATGTGTACACAAAATATTTTTAATAAGCCTCCTTCTTGCTTCTTCCCACCACTATCAAGCTGAGCACCGGTGTGTTAGAGGGATGCTCATCAAGTTTTATGTGGCCCAGCCTTTATGGAGGAACTCTCTTAGGCAAAAAAATCCTTCAGATATCCCAGGAAACACCTTTGTTTACATGATCTCTGAAAACCAGTCCAAACCAGTTCCTCTGTGGATTTTTGGAAAGCGCCAGTTATAGGAGATTAAACAGCCTGAAAAAGAGCAGGTTCTTAAAATGGAAGTTTTTCTTATCTCTGATACACACCTGGCTCACTCTTAACTATGACTTCCTAACTTGGATGGCACCCACTGGCCTATAAATTTGCTTTTTTCCTTGCCCAACACACTTCATGCCTTTTGCATCAGAGGAAGTTCATCAACACTCAACTTTCTTGCACCTTTGCTAGAAAACTGATTTCTGGAAAAGTTTGGGCAGGAGAATCTTATTATGAATGTGCATTTTCAATATAGCTACACAAGCATAAAATTACAATTTTTTTTTGGTAATGCTAAGGTATACATAATTTTTTGATCATTTGCAGTCTGTGCCAACTGATCTTTGAATGCTTCTATGATACAATAACAGTAGTTAACCGAGTTGACAAGCAAAAATTATGTCATTAACAAAGACAAGGTATGTTACACAAACATATGTGGGCAAACAGACAAAAAAAACCAGTTACCCTTCGCTGGTGTTCGTTTTTCAGGTCTCTCTGTTTTCTGTTTTTGAATTTCTGAAAAAAAAAAAAAGGCAATGCAGATTTATCAATATTAAAATAACTTTCACAAACAAAATATCAGATGTATTCTCATATTAAAAAAATATTAAAAACTGCTTAAAATATCAGGGCTGCACCATGGCTTTATCACCTGTATAGTCAGAGATATACAATACAGTTCAATTTTATATATATACACAGACATTATATATGGATGAAAATCACAAAATTAAGGGTCTTTAATAATTATTCTTCTTAATTGAGCCATACAGCTGCTTTTAAAGGCAAGAATACATTTTGTTGATCTGTAATAGCTATACAGTAACATGTATTGGTCATGATTCAGAAAAACATGCTTTACTAAACATTATTTGTATTTATCTCGTTTACCAAGATTAGTATTTTATGTTTTCCAGATTTTCCTTGGAAGGAAAAAATGTTCTCTTTACTACATTTTCTAAAATTTTTAAAGCTCACATGCTGAATTGGTATCTCCAACACACAATAAAAGGTATACTCAATGCTCTACACAAACTACAGAAATAAAAAGTCCCCATGTTAGGAATTTCTCTCTCAGAGAATGACTCATTTTGATCATGCCGTACACCAAAACCTGAAAACTGTCTTCTTAGAGGAGGAAGGGGTACACTATTTGTCTGCCCTTTTTATGCCATTCTTTTTTAAACAAAAATTTTCAGCTATAAATTGATTTTAAATTACTGCTATATACCTCCATATAAATATTTTTTCTACGGTCCTTATTGTGTCAAAGCCAGGATAATATAAAAAACGTTGAGGTCTTGAATTTTTGAAAAAGCAAACCAGAATTAAATCTCTCTTTGTACACGGTTGTAGAAACTTTAAGGGCATTTATTATAGCTGTGCAATAAAGTCATTAAGACTCTAGAGTGTCTGGTTTATCATATTGTGCACATATTTCCTGCAGTAGGAAATCGCTCTAAAATACTGTATGATTTTTTTTTCTACAAAAGAAAATGCAAACCTCACTAGATTCTGTGGGAGATGCCTTCTTGTATTTCAGTGTTAGCTGTAGTCTGCAGGGTCTAAATAACAAGAACACTGACCCCAAAATTAATCCAACAGAGAAAAGGTTATGCATATTGCATCTCAAGTCTAAGAAGCTACTCTAATGCCTATTGAAGACAACTGAAATATTTCACTTACAACCTTAGTTATTTTCTCAGGATACACATTGCCAAAGAAATTCAGTAGGGAAACAGAATTTTCCCTCCCCAGATATTTACATAAGTCCTTGAAAATAATGCAGAATGTTTTTATTGTATAGTATTTGGTGCCTGAAATAATTATCATGTGTGGTTTGCAGAAACATAACTATTCTATGGCATCAAGCTATGCTGTCTTCAGATAGAGAAAATATTATTTCACTGAGATAAAGAATAAAAAAAGGGCAAAATACATCTCTGTTAGCCACTAATGTATGGAAACATAACTAATCTAATTATGTGATGTCATTAGGCTAAAAGGAGTTTCTATTCGGTTTTCATCTTGCTCTTTGCAGCCTGGGTGTGCACTTCATTTATTGTTCTATATACCTCAAAAGATAGGAATAGGAAGAAATATACTCTACTGATTTACTGTATTTCAGTTGAGCCTGGATTATTTTTCTTTCAAATATGTCAGGATATTTTATTTCTATTGACCGAGGGAATCCTGTTGCTGGATTTTCATACTTTTCCCACTTGTTTTGCTTAAATGGCTTCATGGTCTAGTTTAGGTACATAAGTGGTAGGAATGGTGCAAGACAGGAACAGATGGAAGATTTTTCCCTAAGTCTGGGCACATCTGAGCAGTTTTCCATGCCACTGTTCCAGACTGGCTTCAAACACTGACTCAGGGGACTTAAAGAAAGCTGAGTCATTTCCTCTGCACTGCAACATACTGTGGAGACATATCTCCCCCAATTCAAGAGGTCACCCTGCACTCAGAGATGAATATGAATAAATCATATTCTCCAGGCAGAGTCACTTACACAGACACATATTCTTTGCGTGCTTTAAAATGCCTCAGCTCTGCTGCATTTCTGCCATATATTATGTGGCTCACTACAGAAAACAGGCCTATTTTTCTTGAAAAAAAAAAAAGAAGTATAAAATAAGAATAAATCTTTGTTATTTAAAAAAAAGAAAAAAGAAAAAAGTTTTAAAATTACTTTTGATTTAGGGAATTTACTGCTAGTTTGACTCCAAAATATGTATGGAGCAATGACTCTAGAATTGGGTTTTTAAATCAGACTCACACTGTATCAGCAGTGAAGCTCGCTTCAAATAAATATTCCAGTAAGGTGCACAAAAAGACACTTTTTAGACAGGCACACTGAGAATTTCATCTAATTTTCTTTTACATATAGGATACCAGACATCACAAAAAAACATAAACAAATTCCTAGAAGTGAAGTACATCTTAATACACAGGTGTTGCATATATTTGCTTTAATATACTGCAAAGTGTCCTATCATTAAGGTCTCATCACAAAGTTCCCACTACAGTCTGAACCATCATAAAAAATTGCAGCCTGGATCACATTAATTCTGAGACATCACCTCCCAAATTTCCCCAGTACAAATAAATCCAGTCTCAATATAAGCTAAACTGGATCAATTTACAAAACAGAAAATAGCAACTATTTGCTAACTTTAAGGTATTTAAATTCAGGAAACACATTAGATTATATGAGATTTTTTTGTTGTTGTTTTATGAGAGTTCTGATACTCTCTGCTTCATCTTTTATGACAAATAGCTTTAATTTTCTAGTAATCACATCATATCTTATTGCTGAGTTGACAAAGTGGTTGTAATATCATAGAAGACTTACATGGCCAGTTTAAAGCATGTAATTTATCTCTATCAATGTGACACATTGTTCATAAATCCTAAATATTACAAATTCATGTTTAGAAAAATGACAGAATCAAGCAGCAGCGAGGATAATCTTTGTCACCACAGCAACCATCTGGATTCTTTATGAGATGACAGGCCAGTTTATTAAATTATTGTAAAGGAGTATGTATTTTAAAAGTTGTATTTCATTGTTTGTTTTCTTAAATTATTAGAGAGACATGAAAAATATCTTTCCCCTTGTGTTGCTTGGGTTTTAAATAGATAAGTATTTCCTCAAATGTGGGTACTGCTTGATGCTTATTTCTCTAGACCTCAGGTCTTGTGCAGACATACAGAACATGCAGGGTGATTATTTTAAATAACTCCAAGAAGGAAAGCTAGGAATCTTCTCATTGACCATTTCAAGATGCTGGAAGGAGTCACACTCAACTAATTGCTGTCAGGCTGATTTATCCTGTTGACCCAAAACAGACCTTTAACAGTCAGCTGAGGGTCAGTATTGCAGGCAGCTTTACTGGAAATCCCTGCTGAACAACAGAGCCTGGACAGCAGCTTCCCCACCCTCACCCAGCTAATTTTCATTAACACCAGTTGACGGTGCCTAATGGGAGCACAGCACTGACTGTGCACTCCAGTTCCAGAAGATCAGGATGGGAGAAAATAATTTCAGTCCCTTGAATCTGTGTGAACTAATGGGTCAGCATTGTGCAGGTTTACATCCATGTGAAGAGCACAGCCCTTCATGCTAGGACATGAGATTCTCCTGGTTCCTGGTTCCTTTCTTTGTCTGCCTTTGTGTTCCTGACTTTGATTTTTTGTTATGTCCTTTTTTATAACATAGTAAAATGGATAACATTATCCTCAGCTATTTTAATTTTATTGTTATAATAGCATCCATGAGCCTTAGCCTACATGAATTACTTTAGGTATCACATAGAGCTATAACACAATATAAATGTCTCATCTCTGTAATACAGGAGTTCAAACATTGAGGGGTGCATTTCTTCTCTTACTGGGAAAGCACAGCCTTGCATCTTGCTTCATTAGAGGATAAAAGGGTGAGTAGCATTCTGGCACTGTTAAAACAGCACCTACACCTCAACCTCCATTGAGTTTCTATATATATACTTAAAAAAAAAATCCCAAAAACCATATTAAAAGTATCAATGATATAAGAGACAAAGCAAGGGAAAAAAAGGAGTCCTGATTTGAGACACAAGAATGCTTTACTGAAGGCAACCCAAAAATCTGCAAAAGAACTGGGAATTTTCATCTGAACCTGACATTCAACATTACCCTCCATGCTTAAAGACATCCTGTTTCCACTTAAATACTGCAGTGAAGAAAGAACGTAATTTTAATATATCTAGTGTTTTAAAGGTATAATTACCCAGATGGAATTTTCTATGAAATGAGAATTAATTTTCTTTCCTAACAAATTTTACCAGATGGTCATCTTTTTTGTAACCTGTTACAGGTAATACTATGATATACACATTCGGTGCTTTGACTTTCTCTCTCTTACAAATATCTAAGCTTGAAAAGGAAAACAAGTCTAACTCAGAGTCTGGTGAGACAGAGGTTAATATTTTGCTTTTGAGAAGTTAAAATCCTTACAGCCATTGCCAGCAATTTAGTGGGGCTATATCCTTGCTAGTTTATCAAGACTAATTGGTAGCAGGCGGCTGATTATCCTGAAGAGTTGGTGGAAACATACTGAGGGCAAGGCCAGAGAGAATGGTGTTAAGAGCTTTAGAAGATGAGAGAAATGTAATTTCTAATGTGTTTTTGGATGCTGTCTGGGTGAAGAATTGCAGTCAACTCTCTTGCTGGTGGTTTCCCCAGGAGAAATTTGCAATTGTGCAGCTGATGCCTATTTTTAATCTAGATAGTACCAGCTGGTGAGGGTGACAGTTATCCTTGAGGGGCTGGGAGGAGAAGAAAGGAAGCTGTGCATTAGAGCAACTTCTCTCTCACGACTCATACATCAAGTAGCTGTACTCTACAGGCAAAGAAAACCACAGCAAAACCAAAAAAAACCCACAAAAAACCAAAACAGCAGCAGAGAATATTTAATTGGGGAATTAAATTGGTGTATTGTGCTCAGGAACCAAAGACAGTGTAACACAAGGCCTTAAATACCAGCATTGAGTGTTGGAAGGTCTGAGTGACACATATGACTTATTCAGGTGACTTCCCCACCAGCTTGCTGGGAGCACAGTCTCATCCCCAGTGTTTTCTTATATCTCACCCTGTTCTGGGGATTCATAGCAACTTCAGGCTGGGCTACATAATAACTTTTCCTGAAGTCATGTGTCATAACAGCTTTCTTGAAAATGCAACAGAGGACAAATTGCTCTTATCAATGAAAACGCTGAACAGTTTGTGTGCTCATGCACAACACGAGGAACCAGATCAAAGTGCCTGTTAAATATGGTTTCAGATTTTTTTATCCAGCTCTTTGGAAATAACAGCTACAAGTTAGAGTGAGAAGGAAGGGAAGGGAAGGGAAGGGAAGGGAA